>CAUYQV010139574.1:0-12965 GCA_963574575.1 Galagoides demidoff | reverse complement strand
CTGTGGTCCCAGCTACTTGGGAGGCGGAGGCAGGAGACTCGCTTGAGCCCAGGAGTTGGAGGTTGCTATGAGCTGTGATGCCATGGCACTCTACCCAGGGGGATAGCTTGAGGCTCCGTCTCAAAAAAAAAAAGAAAACACATGCATATAATTTATAGGAGAGCTGAGAAAACTTAAGCTAAAGTCAAACTTGAAACAAAAAGTAAGGATTTCATTTTGGGAGCTTGGAGTTGGTTAAAGCAGTGGGAGGTAAGAATCTGAGAAGACAAACACCATGGCTGGGTGTATATGATTTTATAGAAAGGATTCAAGTGGGTGGCCCCTGTGGCTCAAGGAGTAGGGCACCAGCCCCATGTACTGGGGGTAGTGGGTTCAAACCTGGCCCTGGCCAAGAAAAAAAAAAAAAAAGGATTCAAGCAAACTTTTTGGCTTGAAATGCCCTTTTCTCTACAGAGAGTCAAATTTCAGCTGAGGTAAGTGAATGAATATGACCCAGGTCCTAAACGGAATTAAATAAAATATTTAAAACCACAAACATGTCAATGAAGACCAGAGTTATGGTATGATATAACCTCTACTTACCATTCCTTGTATTATTTAAAATTTTATAAGCATTAATTGGCTCATAAAGGATATACTGTTCATACTAAGTTACCTAGCCAATGCATTTCCTCTTTATACTCATAGTAACTGTCAACCTATTTATCAAAAGTTCTTGGCTCGGCGCCTGTGGCTCAAGTGGCTAAGGCGCCAGCCACATATATCCAAGGTGGCAGGTTCGAATACAGCCTGGGCCTGCCAAACAACAATGACGGCTGCAACCAAAAAATAGCCGGGTGTTGTGGCGGGCACCTGTGGTTCCAGCTACTTGGGAGGCTGAGGCAGGAGACTCACTTGAGCCCAGGAGTTGGAGGTTGCTGTGAGCTGTGATGCCACAGTGCTGTACCCAGGGGGACAGCTGGAAGCTCTGCCTCAAAAAAAAAAAAAAAAAGTTCTTAATATATGTAATTGTTTCTTTTTGTTTTTCACTATTTATTGATACATAATAATTATACATATGATATATATGTGATATTTGTGATACATGCATATAATGAGTCAAGGATCACATCAGGGTAATTGGGATCTCTATCACCTCAAATATTTATCATTTTTTTGTGTTGATCACAAGAATGTGATCTTCTCTTCTAACTATTTTGTTTTGTTTTGTTTTGTTTTTGCAGTATGTGGCTGGGGCTGGGTTTGAACCTGCCACCTCCAGCATATGGGGCCGGCGCCCTACTCCTTTGAGCCACAGGCACCGCCCATCTCTTTTAGCTGTTTTGAAATATACAAAAAATTAGGCCAGGCATGGTGGCTCATGCCTGTAATCCTAGTGCTCTGGGAGGCCAAGGTGGGTGGATTGCCTGAGCTCACAGGTTCAAGACCAGCCTTAGCCAGGTCAAGACCCCACCTCTAAAAATAGCTGGGCCTTGTGGTGGGCACCTATAGTCCCACCTACTTGGGAGGCTGAGGCAAGAGAATCCCTTGAGCCAAGAGTTTGAGGTTGCTGTGAGCTATAACACCATGGCGCTCTACCAAGGGTAACAAAAGTGAGACTGTCTCAAAAAAATAAAAAAGAAAAAAAGAAATGTACAATAAATTGTGGGTAACTACAGTCAACCTACTGTGCTATGGAACACTAGAACTTACTCCTCCTAACTAACTGTATTTTTGAACCCATAAATCAAACTCTCCTCATTGCACCCTTAATAATTATCTTAGTTGATTTTGACCATAAAGTAAAATCTTTCATAATCAACAATTATTGCAGCATTTCACTCATCCAATAATTACTATATATTTATACTTCGAAAGAATTTCAACAAACAAATAAGTCAGATAGTCTTCACTCAGGTTAACCTGCTGGTATCTGAAAATGAATGTTCTATAATAATAATAAATCTAAATGGCATACTTTGTCCATGTCAGTGACACTGTAACTGATAAATGAATAACTTTTATGAACGTATAAACACCAACCAGCTGAGGTTCAAAGATGATGGAGATGGAAGTAATATTGAAGTAGGCTTTCTGAAAGCTGGGACGTGAAGCCAAGGCCAAGTAATAGATTTTTTTTGCCAAATACCAAGACACTTTGTCTAATGCCATTTTAAGACAGAGCTAGCTTTTAGGCAGATGCATTGCATTTCTCATTCACATTAAGCTTTTCAACAACTAAAACACCAAAATCTTTATCTACACAGATGTAAGTTATATTTCCCTATCCCATCTTTTTTCAGCTGATTGTTTTGAGTAAAAGTAGAAAACTGTGACTTCTGTTAAATTGTATCTGATCACACACTGGTTTATATTTTAGCCTGTCCAGATATTTTTGAACCTGTCTAAGAGTTGCTTATCCCCCACCCAGTGATTAACAAGTGATGACTCTATCAGTATTCTGTTAGAATTACACACAAATAACTGATAAACTGCTAATCAAGACAAGTCAAGGAAAGATCTCAATGGTTTTTAAGCACATCTGGTTGGAATTATTATAGTCATTATAATCAAGGGTGAAAGAAAGACTCTGTTTGACTAGTTAGCTACACTGTTATGCAGCCCATATTTTTCAAGAATGTCATGAGACTTTGTTAAATATCTTGTGGAACTCCAAATAAAGTGTGTTCTTTTGACTTTTCTTTTCTTTTTTACACAGTTTCACTTTGTTACCCCCATAAAGTGCCATGGCACATAGCTCACAGCAACCTTAGATTCCTGGGCTCAAGCGATTCTCTTGCCTCAGCCTCCCAAGTAACTGGGATTACAGGCGCCGGCCATAATGTCCAGCTATTTTTAGAGGTGGGGTCTGGACCGGCTCAGGCTGGTCTTGAACCTGTGAGCTCAGGCAATCCATACACCTTGACTTTTGACCTTACTCTTAAGATTTCCTCAGTGAGGTTGCTGTGAGCTATGACACCATAGCACTCTACCGAGGGAGACAAAATGAGACTCTGTCTCAAAAAAAAAAAAAGATTTCCTATCCTTTTTTTCTGAGTGATTCTGTGCCAGTTTTTTTTTTATTTTTATTTTTTGAGACAGAGCCTCAAGCTATCCCCCTGTGTAGAGTGCCATGGCATCACAGCTCATAGCAACCTCCAACTCCTGGGCTCAAGTGAGTCTCCTGCCTCAGCCTCCTAAGTAGCTGGGACCACAGGTGCCCGCCACAACGCCCGGCCATTTTTTGGTTGCAGCCATCATTGTTGTTTGGCGGGCCGGGCTGGGGATTCGAATCCGCCACCTTAGGTGTATGTGGCTGGCGCCTTAGCCGCTTGAGCCACAGGCGCCGAGCCTCTGTGCCGGTTTTTAAAGATTGCTGCTTCATGTTCCTTACAAACTACTAAAGTGACCAATATACTTTTCTAAGATTTTGCTTAGGATTAGTTAAGTCCAGTGGTCTACAATTTGCAGAATCCCCTCCCCACCACTACACCTTTTGAATCACGCACCTGCCTGATTTTCCTACACCATCTGCCATCTCAGGTGGGCTGCACCTGAAGCATAGCCCAGCCTTATGCAAACACATAAATATCTAGTTCCTACTGAGCTCCTGGGATGTGTGGGACACTTCCCAGGGGCTTGGCCATCTGAACATGTTCCCTGATTGGTGGAGTAGGCAGTGTTGGTTGGTAGCCAGGGCAGAAAGGATATAGGGTATCACTTCTTATAGCCATAGAAAAAGGCTGGATTATCGAGCTGAGAGAAATCTGTCCATTAAAGGGTCAAGCCTAACATAAAACAGACCTAAAAGTCAAGGAGTTGCTCCAGAAGCCAAACTGCCACATCCAAAAGGGAGGACTGAGTAGGCGGGACAAACAAAACAAGTGGAAACATTAGAGAGATCATCAGGACCTGAGCTAAAGGGGAAGGTTGGCCAGGCGTAACTTCTGAGTCAGCTGTACCTTGTTTGCATTCAAGTCTTGGAGTGATGGGGGAGGACCTGTGTCAGGACAGAATGGACAGTGAAAATTAAATAGATTCATTCAATCCATCAATTCCATTTAAATTCTTTATTATATTTTTTATTTTTTGAGACAGAGTCTCACTCTGTCACCATGGGTAGAGTGCTGTGGTGTCAAAACTCACAGCAACCTCAAACTCTTGGGCTCAAGAAATCTTCCTGCCTCAGCATTCTGAGTAACTGGTACACAGGTGCCCACTACAACTCCCCACCCTGCTAGTTTTTTCTATTTTTTGTAGAGTTGGGGGCCTTACTCTTGCTCAGGCTGATCTTGAGCTCCTGAGGTCAAACAGTCCATCCACCTCGGCCTCCCAGAGTGCTAGGATTACAGGCATGAGCCACTGCTGGGACCCATTTAAATTCTTGACATTGCCAGCACAAAATGGAGAACTTTGCTGGCATTAATATCCTTGGATATTTATTTAGGTTAGAATTTAGGACAGTCATACCTAAGTGCCTTATGTCTAAATTGTTCTAAATGGTTTTACACATTAAGCTTCACAATACTACTACTGTGAGGTAGTACTATTACTTGTTTTACAGATGAAGAAATTGGGGCTTGGTAATTTGCATAAATGTATACAACTAATGGAAGTAAGATTTGAACCAGGTAAGTTTGACCTGAGGGTGCACAGTTGTAACCTCTATTCGTTATAACCCAATAAATAGACTGAATGGGAGAATTCCATAATCAAAATAAATTACCATACTTCCTTGTCCAAGAGAAGGTTTGAAAGGGCAAATATAGAAATTAGACATAGGCCCTTTACGGTTCTTAGTTGCACTTCACCATCTGCCTAAACTAGGACATCTAAGGATGGGAGAGTTGGGACAAAGTTCAGCAGGAAGTTCATAAGATAGTTTTTTCCTGTTTTTCAAGGTCAAACCTTTACAATGTAACTTTATCACTTTTAGTGGTTAGTAGTACATATTCCTAGATATGGATATGAATACAAAAAGATGTATGTAACAATGTGAATCCAAAGTTAATGTAAAAAAATTCAAGGTAAAATGGTGAACTCGGTTGGTTACCTGTATTTCTGCTCCCATTTATTCTAATAAATTTTAACTATTTAGCCAAATGTGTTCATTTTTCTTTTGGTTATCAAAAGAAAAATGATTTCTCATTTTTCCCTCTCATGGCTAACTGTGGCTGTTTACTTCTTTTCATCTTCTTTGTAATCAGGGCACTTTATAGTTCCATCTGCAAATGTGCTCATCAAACAAGGGCGTAATGCCAAGCATTTACTTTAAAGAGACACTGTCTATAATTTTGTCAGATTAAAAACAGTCTTTGCTTTTATTTTGAAAGGAAAGTTTATTAATTTCCATATTCTTTACATTTTCATTTGGAAATACCATTCCAGACACAAATGGATACATTATATCTTTGAAAGCAGAAAGATCTTAATGAATTAAAACAGTTGACATTTACCTTAGCATTAGGTCTGGCTGGATGATTCCAAAGGGTCAAAAATTGCACCTATTTGGGCCAACTGGGGGCTTTGATAATTATTAGGGTAAAAGTATTTCATACATTTTGTTTTACAACACATTTTACTTTCTACATGATGCTCAACTTCACATTTAAAAGGCAAATTAGTCTTTAATTCCCTAATGAATAATAGTCTACCTTTGATTAAAAAGTTTCAAATGAAAAATGAAACTATGTGGATTTTTTTTTTTTTGGTGGAGACAGAGTTTCACTTTATCACCCATGGTAGAGTGCTGTGGCGACACACAGCTCACAGCAACCTCCAACTCCTGGGCTTAGGCGATTCCCTTGCCTCAGCCTCTCAAGTAGCTGGGACTACAGGCACCCGCCACAATGCCCGGCTATTTTTTTTTTTTTGCTGTAGTTTGGCCGGGGCTGGGTTTGAACCCACCACCCTCGGTATATGGGGCTAGCGCCTTGCCCACTGAGCTACAGGCACCATGTGAAACTATGTGGATTTTTCTATAACTATGTGCATTTAACCAAGTAAATGTTACCAATAAAACCTTAAACAGTTTACAAAAGTATTATTTCCTTTGTTCTGTCCAAAACAATACAGGTACACATAAGGTCACACATTACAGGCATCTGAATTGGTAAAACATTACAGATTAGTGGCATGCAAGTATTTTACATTTTTTAACGCAATGAACAATGCTGCTTATTCATTTTCCTTCAACAGAGGAAACAGAATGAAGATAAAGCAAACTCAGCCCTGGTCTAAGCCCAGATTAAGGTAATTAAAGCATAATTAATTTCATGTGTATAATAAGGTTTTGTTTTTTTAAAAACCAAAGTGGCAAAGATAAGAATTTTAGGTCAGGATAACTTCTTTCTTAACTTAAAGATTGTCACTGGCAACATTTGGTACTAAAATAAAATTTAGTTTTATTTCTATCCACCTCATTGCACCATATGGTCAATTCCTGTGCACCCACATTTAGATCATCCACAGCAAGTTTCCAGTCCTGGGCGGGCTTCTCTCATCTGCACACTGCATTCCGATTGGCTTCTCTCTGTTACCCAGTCAACACGTGCTCAGAAACAAGCAGATGGAAATCTTAAAGAAAAGCCTATGAAAAGGACGCTACCTGCTGTGCTCCGTTTCCTCCCTTGTATTCCCTCTTCTCTTTCCCTACTGATTCTGAGGAGAAAAATATTGTACATTTTAAAATAGCCTCTCAGTAAAGGCTGCTCATCCACAACTATGCTGAAGACAGTAAAAACTGCTGAAAAAGAACAAACAACTGTCTGCGGGATTCAGATCTTTCTTTGAACAGAGCCTTCTGAAGGGAAAAGGGAGCCACCGGGGAGGTGTCACTCATGTTCGGAAGCAATGGAAATGACTTAGAATCACAGGGTCATAAAGTTTGGGAGCTGGAAGGGACATCAGGGAGCATCTAAGCCACCACTTCACGAAATGAAGACAAGATAGATGAGGAGTGTTGCCCAAAGTCATGGGTAGCTGGCATCCAAATCAGTATTGTTTCCCCAAAATATTACATAATGGCAAATACAACTCTCATGGAGCTAGAGGATAACAATTATTAAGCACCTACTATGTACAAAGCACCTTACTAGGTGGTACTGAAAATGCAGAGATTTATGAAACCTGGTGTTTATGGAAGTCCTATGGGCCATGCTTCAGTACCTTTCACAGCACAGATAAAACTGACCAGGGCTGAGTTTGCTGGTGATAACAAGGCAGCTACTGCCCTGGAGAACTGATCTCACAACAGGTGGTACTTTCTCCCCTTCACCAGCAGAGTTAGTGCCTGTTACACAGCTGCTAGGCATGAAAATTCTTGGAACCATAAGGACAATTTTCTTTCCTAGGCCTTCAATTATGCCTGAAGTCTTAGCCTCCCCAACTCTCAGCAGTGATAGGAGGGCAGTGGTGCCTTACTCTCCCTTCAATTCTTTAGTTACTGTTTGCTTCCTCTGTGTGTCCAGCCTTAGGCCTTCTGTAAGGTCCTAACCATTTCCCAAGGCACCAACACAGTGACCTAAGAAAATACCCCACCATGTACATCACTGGTATCTTTATTATAGCACCCACTGCCCCCATCAACCACCTCTTCCACCTCTATGTGGATAGTGAAAAATTCTAGTCCTCTATGTCATACCCATGTCTCAATTCTCCACACCCCAGAAGATGTAGAAGATGTAATTGTTGGTCAGAATAAAACAGATTCAAGAGGCAGTGAAAACAGCCAATTGTCAATAAAAATGATCTCCCACTTTCGATAGCACTTTCCAGTGCTGATTATCTGATTATATTCTCACCACAACTCTGTGAGGTAGTTAGTAAAGATATTCCCCTTTTATAGCTGCAGAACCTTAGGCTTAAGAGACCAAGTGGCTTACCCAAAGTTACCCTGCTAAGAAAGTATGGAGCCAATAGTCCAAGTGTCTTGACTCCAAATCCAGGGCTCTTCCCCCTATATAGTCTATAATTGGTAGGCAATAGAATGAATTGCCTGTGATCATATACCTGCTAAGTGTTGGTAATGGGATTAGGATTCAGTCTCCAAATCTGAAGGTATGGTACCATTTCACCATACCTGCTGGCTGAGCCAGTGTGCTCAGAATAACTACCATGGAAGATACCAGAGAAAAGTCTAGTTAGTTACTTACTCTTTTCTATGTCTTCAGCTTGTCCTTCATCCTTCCCCAAGTCAACAATGTATCCCAACTCTCATAATCTCTGGTACATGTGCTAGTCTATTCATGAACAGTATCCAGACTCAGGTTACAAACTTGCAAACTCCTTCTCCATCTAGTGATTATTCATTCATTGCTGTTACCGGCTAGTGGGAAGGAGGGAAGCAGACTAGAGCTCAGTTCTGCTACTACACAAATTTAAGCCTTTAATTTCCATCCTCCTTCTGCACCTCAGTCAGGCCCTCCACTTGGCTAAACTCCTGAATCACAAAGTAAAAATCTGATCTAGAACTGGAGAGCAAGAAAGCAGTGAAGTTCCCAGGCACTTCTCTCTGGCCAGTGTTTCAGGAGGCCGGGTTGTGTGATTTTAATGCAGGAGGCTCAGCTCCAGGCTTCTGAGCACTCCCTCACCTTCCCTTTGTGGTGGGTTTCAATCCTTTATCTTTGAGGATGGGGGGAGTGGAAGGGATATTGGAAATGAGGAGCAATAAAGGAAGGTAAAGGGAAATTGCTAGTGGAAGGCGGAGCTAGGACATTTCCTCTTAGCTCTCTGCTCATTAAAATGAAAACAGCTATCATGGCATGGTTAGTGGAAGAGGGGAAGGAAGCTTTGGGATCATGACTTAAAACCTGAGTCCAGAAACAGTCCTACCTAGTATAGGTAACATACCACAGAACCCAGGGTTCTCAACTTCCCATTTCCTGGCCATTTTTGCTGATATTATACATATCTGAACTACAGATCAGATCTTCTTTGCAAAAAGGCACTCAAATCTCCTCTCCAAACCCAGAAACACATACACAATGATATTTGTCTGGAATTCTTTTTTTTTTTTTTTGACAGGGCTGAGTTTGAACCCACCACCTCCAGCATATGGGGCTGACATCCTACTCCTTTGAGCCAGAGGCGCCATCCCTTGCCTGGAATTCTTAAACTTCCTTCACAGTGGCCAAGGAGAGGGCAAACGTACATCCTATCCACGAAAAAGGAAATATCTACAATTGCCTTGTAAATTCCAAAGGCTTTCTTAGATTTAAAGCATGCTGATGCTTAACAGCATGTTTTAAGTGTTTGCAGTTTGAGTATCTGAAATGTTCCCTTGGCAGTTATTCAGAGGACACTGGTTTTTCTACAGCTGGTGCCCTGCCTGTCAGGGGTCATGTTGCCATCAGAAGAGAAACAGCTGTTCTTCTGGGATGGCGTGCCAGTCTTCCCTTAGGGAAATTGGCTAGAGGAGTACAGGCACTGGGATGCTATCTGAGTGTTTCAATGGAGATGGGCTTTTACTGTTAGATGAGCTGTGTGCACCTCCAGGCTAGTGAGGGCCCGCAGCAACTCGGACGAGGGCAAGGCAGGCAGGGCTGGCAGAGAATGCCTCCCTTCCGTCAATCGTCCAGATGTTCACAAAGACCTCACTAAGGTATTTAGTGATGTTTACGCACAAAATATTTATATACAATATGCCCTACCAAGATGGAAGGAAGGGCCTTAATCATGTTGATGAGGATAAAATATTATACACTTGAAGCAGATGTACAGATTCGGTGCTGGAACAATTAAATGATCTCTAGGCTTCTAATATAAATTTCCTCAGAATCATCCTCCACACGGCTATGAAATGTGATGGTTGGTCACATAAACTGCAAACTCCAGGGAGTAATTTCATACTTAACCTGGGCCTGCAGCAACTCTAAAAAGGACAAGGGAAGTGGGGCTGGGGAGAGAGCATCTCCCTTCAATCAGTTGTCCAGATGTAGCCAAATACCTAGTTCGATATCTGACACCACACACATACACTCACACACACACTCACACACTTATTTACATTATGCCCTTCAAAGGTGAAAGTAACTAAGGATTTCATCACACTGATGAGGATGAAAGAGTTTCCGTTACCCATACTTGAGGCAGATGAGGGAGAGATGAGTGCTGGACTAATCATATGATTTCTAGACTTCTAAAATTCACCTCCTAAAAGTCGTGTTCCACATATGCTGTGAGAGGTGTCGGTGATATGAGTTTGCAAGTCCAGGTGAGTGACTGTACATGGGGAAGGAGAGTGAGAAAGTGGCCCTGCAGGGAGGTCATCTCCCTTCAATCAATTGTCCAGATATTGCCAAACATCTCACTACAATATCTGGCATTACATACATATAAAAATATTTTATATACATTATGACCCATCACAATGGATAATTAAGGGGTTAATTGTGCTCATGATCACAAAGGAGCTGCCATTTAAACACTTTGGGCAGATGTGGAGATGAAGCCCTGGGCTAATGCAATAATTGCTAGGCTCCCCAAAGGGTATGCTTATCTTCCAATACTTATCTTCAATATGTGAATACTCATAGAAATGTCATCTTTCAAACTACCTTAAAAACACAGATAATAATAAAAGTTGATTAGTAATAAACATTTGATTTCATAGACTATCACACATGATTCGACTATTTCACAAGCTAAAAACAGGGCTATCTTTTCAATAATGTCCCATTATCTTTCTTTAATACTGTTAACAATTGCTTATGCTGAAGAAACAGCTATTATTGAATTCTGATTTTTCTTCTTGGTTTCTGCCATGGTGGACTACTTTAACCCCCAGTCTACAGAACTTGGAGACACACAGGGAACACTCAGTAAGAGTTCTTAGGTGTCAAGGCAAGAAAAAAGTGTTACATAGAGGCAGGTCAAGGACTCAGCATTTAAATAAGTTTGTAACAAATCCAAAGGGGAGAGAAATGTTCTTTCCTTTGGCAACACGATAACCAAAACATATGTGTACCAAGAAGGGGATTTTATTAATATAGTTTCACTCAGTGGTGTGCTTATGAATGTTCATCAGCCAGCAATCTAGAGGGAGAAAAAAGCCCCAATTTCTAAAACATTGCTTATTTCTGTGGTGTAAGTGCTCCCACTATATTTCAAACTACTAACAAGAAATTAGTGAACCTGGAGCTGGAAAGAGATGATACATAGCATACTATTAGGTACTGTTTCCACCATACAGACACAAGGGATATAAGTAATCTCAAGAGCATTAAAGATGGTAAAATACTGGCTGGGCATAGTGGCTCATGCCTATAATTCTAGCCCTCTAGGAGGCCACACTGGGAGGATCACTTGAGCTCAGGAGTTCAAGACCAGGCTGAGCAAAAGCAAGACCCTGTCTCTTCTAAAAATAGAAAAATTAGCCAGATGTAATCTGGCTGTAGTCCCAGTTATTCAGGAGGCTGAAGCACTCTAGCCCAGGCAATAGATTGAGACTCTGTCTCAAAAAAAAAAAAAAAAAAAAAGAGATAGTAAAATGTACTATATCATATTTTTAAATATAGCATTTATTACTTTTATCCTTAATATTATTAATTCAATTATAAGCACATATCATCTAAAACATTTTTTAAAGACATAGTGTCTTCCTGTGTTGCCCAGGCTGGTCTTTAACTCCTGGGCTCAAGTGATTCTACTGCCTCAGCCTCCTGAATAACTGGGATTACAGGTGCACGTCACCATACCCAGTTGCATTTTAATTTTTAATAATGGTTGTGTTGAGCAAACAGTTTGCAAAAATTCTTAAAAATCTAATAATTGGCAGGCTTATGCAAGTCAGATCCAACATCCCAGACATAAATGGGTGAGAGGAAAGAAAAAATCAGATGGAAAAGTAGCAAATAATATTTACTATGCTTTTTAGATAGATAGGGAGATGTAGTAAAAAACTTAAGGTTAGAGTTCCAGCAGCGTCAGAAGGTTCTGCTTATTGTGCCCTCAAAAGTATAAAAAAATTCTCAAGAAAATGAGATGTTTCAAAGGACTTTAGAGACACTTATAATATGGATATATGTCCGGTGTACATTTTGGGGAGCCTAGCAATCATCAAATTAGCCTAGGGCTTCCTCTTCACATCTGCCCGAAGTATTTAAGTGGTAACTACTTCATGATCATGGGCAAAATTAATCCCTAATTATCCATTGTGATGGGGCATAATTTTATAAGGGCTATCCTAAACAGATTCCGTATGCTTTACAAGCAAGATGGAATAATATACTAATTATTCTCTCATTAACTTGTTTCATTGCAACCAACCAACTCAGGAATACCCAGTAACTAAAATTCTGGATCAGGCCCACCTTCTGCCTGGGTCAGCAATCTCTTTAGCTCCAGTAGTCACCAACATAAGGGATGCCATCATAATAAGGCTCAGATACAGAGAAAAGATGAAAGAGAACATATTGGAAGGAAGAGAGGAGAGAGGGAAGGAAGAGGGGGAGAGGTCCCTTAGGCAGAGTCAGAGTGCCACCAGGAGCCAAAGGCTATAGTTAACTGTTTCCTTAGTTTAGCAATGAAGTGTTACAGTGTTATATTGAAAGATTAGTGCATACTACAAGGCAGTCGTCTCAGCTGTACCTTCACAGGCTTTGTCTTGGAGATGAAACACATCTGGATAAGTAATAATTCAAATTGTTTCCTGATGTTTGCAAATATCTGGATGGATCATGCCACGAAGACAAAAATCTACATAATTAAACTGAATGTCCATGTTTCATCCTGTGATCTTGAATAAAAGCAATGAATGCTTTTAAAATTTGCCAGACTAACATGATAATTTGTATCAGATAACCTTGCTGACATGCAATTGTTATTGTTTTATTAGGAATGTACTCTTTTTTTTTTTTTTTTTGAGATGGAGCCTCAAGCTATCCCCCTGGGTAGAGTGCCATGGCATCACAGCTCATAGCAACCTCCAACTCCTGGGCTCAAGTGAGTCTCCTGCCTCCGCCTCCCAAGTAGCTGGGACCACAGGC
>CAUYQV010139573.1:0-33090 GCA_963574575.1 Galagoides demidoff | reverse complement strand
GGCACAGCTGATTTTGTGTGATTGCTATCTTGATTCATTTAAAATGATTAGGTATTGAATTCTTTTTCCATTATTTAAAATGTTAACAAATATTGATGCAACCTTTTTATTTTTAGCAAAATGTTTGAATATGGATTTTTTGGCTATTCTCTCTTGAATCTTCTTTTAAACCCGTATCATCAAGGATTCTTGCAGAGAAGTTATGTGGGCAAATAAGTTGTTCCTGCAAGGCAGGATATTCTAGGTTCAGCCGGGTTCTGAGAGCTCGTGTGGAGAGCAAACTCTTGCTGAGGATTCACTGTGCACCAGGGAGGCTTGAGGCTTGAGGGGACTGTTTTGTCACCACATTGCATCCTCATAGCTAGTCTTGTCCTCACTTGTTTTGAAGAAGAGAAAACCAAGGCTTAGTGTTGAAGTGACTTTGCTGGCTTTCCCATCTGTAGAGTCAGAAGGCTAAGTAGAGGGGTTGGTTACAGAGCCACCACGCGGGACTATGGCTTCATACTACTTAGCCCCCAAGCTTAGCGATTGTGTCTCCCAGTCTGTGAGTCTGTGCGGACCCCTTGGTAAGGGCCTGGCTCACACTGGCTATTGCTGTGGGGTTGCTCTCTATGCTGTGTCCCCAAAGAGCATATGACCTGGTTGAGAAGATGCCACACCTTGTTGTAAGAAATTAACACCAGAACTGGACAATGTGGGTCCTGTGGTAACCTTGGCATTGGATTCCTGGGAAGGGAGAAGGAAAGGAAAGAGTCCCTGGAGGGTGTAGAGCTGAGTCCCAGCATGTGGGGCAGGCACAGGGCTCAGAGTGCTGGAGAAGAATGGAGGTGGACAGGAGGGAAGGTGGCAAGGTCCCCTTCTAAGATAGTGAGTGATCAACTCTTGTTACTGTTGGTGATCGGGGGACAGGAGGGAAGGTGGCAGGGTCCCCTGGTAGGACAGTGAGTGATCAACTCTTGTCACTGTTGGTGAGCAGTGGACAGGAGGGAAGGTGGCAAGGTTCCCTGGTAGGACAGTGAGTGGATCAACTCTTGTCACTGTTGGTGATCAGGGGACAGAGGGAAGGTGGCAGAGTCCCCTTCTAAGATAGTGAGTGATCAACTCTTGTCACGTTGGTGATCAGTGAACAGGAGGGAAGGTGGCAAGGTTCCCTGGTAGGATAGTGAGTGGATCAACTCTTGTCACTGTTGGTGATCAGGGGACAGGAGGGAAGGTGGCAGGGTCCCCTGGTAGGACAGTGAGTAGATCAACTCTTGTCACTGTTGGTGATAAGAGTGGGAAGATGGAAGTGAAGGACCTTGTGCCCATCCCAGAAACAGCAAGGAGGTTGCAGGAGTTTTTGAGAAAGTGGAGAAAACAAGTTTTAGACATAATGGCATAGCTGGAGTCTAAGCTACTTGGGGCACGGAGGCAGGAGGATCACTTAAGGCCAGGGGTTCAAGGTTGCAGTGGGCTATGATTGTGCTTGTATAGCCACTGCATTCCAGCCTAGGCAACATAGCAAGAGCCTGTCTCAAAAAAAAATTTTTTTTTGGTGTGTGCTTGCCTATTGGCATTAATAAAAACAAACAAAACAGAACAACAACAACAACAAAACCAAGCAGTGTTCTAAGATTGGTAACAGTGGATGGAATCGTAGAGATTATACCTGTGGTAGCCTATGGGAAGCAAGTGCGGTGATTCCAGCTTCTGTAGTAGAAACCCTCTCATTCTGCCTCCCAATTGTGGACGGTCTCCAGTTGTCCACTCTGGTGTTTTCCAACTAAGTAATGATGATGAAAGCAGCTATAACACTTCACATCTGTTCTTATCTGACCATTTACCATTTTTATGAAAGTTGAGAAAACTGGGACATTGAGAGGTAAAGTACCAAGGTCATTGCTAGGATGAGGCAGAAGCAGGATCCAGACCCAGAAAGTCTGGCTCCCACCTCAGGCCGTGACTGCCTGGCTGGATCTCTTTCTCTCTAATCTTTTCTAAAGAGCATCATAAGACTTGGACACACTTCTGGTGGAGTCTTGGTGCAGCTTGTTCACAGGTGACCACTGATAATGTTTACAGTGGTCACATAACCACAAAAATAGCTGGACAAGTGGTCAAGACTCCTTTTTAAAACTTAGTGAGGGCTGAAATAGCTTGAAAAATGATGGCAGCATCAGGAGTGCAGCCATGTTTGTTCTAAAAGCGGCTGGTGTCTGTGCCTGCCCGGTCATGGTCTCAGCACTAGCGCTTCCACTGATGTCCTGGCAAGACAGAGTAAGACTGTTGGTGATGACATCAGAGCCGGGTTGATAGTGAAAAAAAAATCTGGTTTCCTGGTAAGGACCCCCTGCTATCTCTCTTCCAGAGAGGGTTGACAAGAGATTAAAAATAAGATCCAACCTGGAGAGTCATAGGGGAGGTCCCCCCAGCTGTTACCATCTGTGCTTTTTCTTTCTTGTACCATGATCTGTTGGCTAACCCTCTCCTTAGCTCTGAGGTTTCACAGAGCAGAGGACTGGTTTTTCAAATATATGTGTTAATATTTCTTCATCAAGATACTTTCTGTTTTTTATGAAAAACCAACATAATTCCGGAAGTTATACCTGTGTCACCAAAGGTGACACTTTCATCCTGGGAGCTGGTAGAGATTTTCATCCAGAGGGTGAGGAGTCCTCCAGTTTGAAGCTCTTGGTGGAGGGAGTAGACCTGTGGCAGGATCAGGGGATTGTTCCTGCAGGGGCTGAAAGAGTGGTGATGGGTTGGCTGGACGATGGCCTCTGGCCCCCGAACCAAGGACTCCCCCTCAACTGTTTTACTTCCTCTTGTGAATTTTTAAAAGAAATGTCAAGAAGTACACTGTCAGCTCAGCACAGTGCTGGAGCAGAGGAAGCACACAGAATGGCTCTGCAGCCAGCTCTCTGTCACCTCAGGCAGAAGCCTTCCTCCTCCCCCGGAGCCTTGCTCTCCTCCCTCTGTGAAGTGAAGGTGGCAAAGCCTCCCTCCCGAGATTGCCTTAAGAAGTTGAGCCCCAGAGATCATCTGGATACAGCCTGACCTGCACACTGATCACTCAGTAGAGGGAGCTGGTGTCAATGCCAAGGAGAGCACCTCAGAAGATAAAATGGGGTGATGAAGATAGCAGAGGAATGAAATGGGGTGTGGGAGGTGGGAATAAAGGTTAGTAGCCAAGTCAGATGTAGTAGAAGATAAAAGGAGTACAACTGGAACAGGAAAAGTATAAGAACATCCCAGGCAAGTAAAATAGAACCTAAATTTAGCCAAAAATGTACTGAAAAGAAGGCGGGAACATCAAACACTGTAGCAAGATGGAATCCATGAGCCACATCGCTGAGTCACGCTCCTGAGTGCTCCACTGGTTGTCCGGGGCACTGTAAATGTCCTGATAATGGCAGTCAAGGAGCATGTCCCCAGGACAGTAAGCAGAGCCACCTTACACCAGCATTTTTCCCATGGGAAGTGTAGTGATGTCTTAGGAATAAAGGGTTTTGGGAAATTCCTGAACAAGGTATTGTTTATTGTAGTGCTTCTCAGAGTTCTTCATACGTAGCTGTGACTCTCCAGGAGGAGACCTATAGAAGGTTGTGGTTTGTAGGCATTGGAATTCTCTGGTAGGGGATGCAATGCTGGGAGCTGGGGGCCATATCACAGGAGTGGTGAACTCCCCTGGGAAATGCTGCCCCTAGCTTCTTGTCCTTTGGCCCATGACAAATGCTGCTCTACATTCCACACCCAAACATGCTGATTGTTTTCCTCCTGCCTGGAATATTCTACCTTCAGGTTTCAAAATACCTTCCTCCCCTTCCCCTCTGTCAGGTGTCCCTCCTTACAGAGGTCCTCCCTGACCACTGGATCCTCTTGTTTTCCATCCCAAAGCACATATCACTATTTGAAATGTTTGAACGTTATTTAAATTTGTTACCTTTTATCGTGTTTCTCCTACTAGAATGTAAGTTCATTTATGAGAGTACTGCTATATCCCTGGCACTTCCAAAAGGGTCTGGCATACGGGAGTTGCTCTGTGGAAGGAACCAGTGAATGAACGAACACTGAACTTAAGCCTTTCGGTTGTCTAGGGTGGAAGATCATGACGAACTCATGCCAGTATTTATGCACTACAACACTATTCTGAAGGAAACTTACGGCGAATACTTCCTGGCTGAGCTAATAGAAGCCCAAGATGAAGAGAATCATGCAGTCGTGTGTGAGGTTGGTGACGGACCCTCCTGGGTACACTGAGTAGAGAAATGAGAGCTGTCCTCCTGGCCTGTGGCACACCCCTGGAGCAGCCCCCCTCCCCATCCTCCCCTTGTCCTCTTCCCAGGCTTCCCGTCCCCCCTGGCAGGGGCCCCAGGCCAGCTTCTGAGCCTTGGCATTGCCCTCTCCCGGGGTTAGCAGCCTGCGGCTTTCATTCATAAGGTCCCCTCAGACACACAGGCTGCTGCAGGTTCCCTGCCCTGTTCCTAGAAGTAGGATCAGAGCTGAGGGAAGGAGAAGATTGTCCCTGGGTGTGCAGGGCGATTTCTAGATGTCTTAGGGTCTAGACATCAGAGATCACAAACGAGCGTTCTGCTGGCAGGTAGAGTTTTTGAGTTGGAAAGTGCTTAATGTTTCTTAACTTTTTGTTTGGACATATTTTTACACTTACAGAAAATTTATAAGGACCCAGATGTTAACATTTGTTTTATCATTCCCTTGCTTGCTTTCTCTAATGTGTCTACACAGATATATAGATATATATACACACACACATTTTTTTCTAAACCATTTGAGAGTAAGTTGTGGACACAATGTCCCTTTACTTCTAAATACTTCAGTATATATTTCTTAGAAGCAAGGCTGTTCTCTTACATGACTATTGTATTCTGACCCAAATCAGGCAATTATGGTTCCTACAATCCTACTATCTAATCTACAGACAGATTGACTGAATGTCCTGTGAATAAATCCAGGTGGTTCATTGCATCCTGGCACCTGGCTCTGCGGTCTCTCTTAATCTGGAGCAGCACCCTGGTCCACCGCTGTCTGTGGGATGATTGCACGAGGTCTTTGACGAGTCTGGGTCAGTCCTTCCAGCATATCTCTCAGTCTGGATCTGTTCAGTGTTTCCTCATGGCTTGATTCAGCATCTCTATGGTGTTGAATTAGTGACTAACATAAAAATTCAGAAAGTGTCTATGACAAGTTGAATGTCTGGCTTTTCTAAAACAATCAGGCCTGGCCCATTAGTCCTGAAAGACAGAACCCACACCCTCTAGTCCAGCGGTTCTCAACCTGAGGGTTACGATCCCTTTGTAATGATGAGAATACACTGCGGCATTAGGAAGTTGAGACCCGCTTTTCTGGTCCATCTTTCTCCCCGTGCTCCTTTCTCATGTGCTGTAACTACAAGAGCTGTTTCATGAGTCTCGACTTTATTGAAACTTGGGATCCAGATTTCTCCAAGGCTTTGTTCTGTATCAGAGGTTCTAAAACCTGGTGCGGGTGAGAATCATCTGGAAGGCTTTTAAGCTGTCCATCCTGTGCTAAGGGAGTTGGATCCAGAATATATAAAGAACTCTTAAAACAAGAGAGAGTCAAATAATGCAATAAAATGTGGCGAAGGGTTCAGATAGGTATTTCTCAACCAATACACACATGAAAAGTTGCTTAACATTAAGGAGATGCCGATCAAAACCACATGGAGAGGCCACTTTCCCTCTGTGAGGGTGACTGTAATAAAGAGGGACAACAGCAAGTGCCGGCAAGGAGGTGGGAGTGTGAAGTGTGTGGCCATTTAGGAAGACAGCCTGGCATTTCCCACACAGGTTAATCATAGAATTACCATTTGACCCGAATTCTGTGCCTAGAATTGAAAACTCGTCCACACAAAGACTTGTGCACACGTGTTCACAGCAGCATCATTATCAATAATAATATCTGAAAAGTAGAAACAGCCCAAATGTTCATTACTAGCTGATGTGGTGTCCCCACACAATGGAAATCATTAGGAATAAAAGAAAGTGAAGCACAGTGGTACACGCTGCAGCGGATCTGAACCTTGAAGTGTTATGCTGAGGGAGAGAAACCAGATGGCAAGGCCACATCCCATGGTCACCTTTGCGTGAAGCCTAGAGAAGAACGTCCAGAGAGACAGAGCCACAGACCGGTGTCTGGAGGGAGAAGGGAAAGGCGGGTGACTGGTAATGGGTACAGGGTTTCTTTGGGGGGAGACGAAAATGAACTAGATAGTGATAAGGGGTGCCCAACCTTGTGAATATAGTATTAAATAAGACCACTGAATTGTGCACTTTTTAAGGATATTTTTATGGTAGCTGAATTTTATGTCAGTTTTTAAAAGTCTGGATGCTTGGAGTGAATGCAGGACAATTAAATAAATCTCATGGAGTGGGACACAATCTGGGTGTTTTAAAACCTTCCCAGATGATTCCAATGGGCAGCTTAGGGGGTGAACCTCTTATCTACATGATGGTAAAACACATCTGGTGAAGAAAGGAATGAATTTAGAGACAAAGGGGCATTAGTTTCTGAAGGTGAGAAAATTATATTCTGAGGTACCACATTGAAAGGATTTTACTTTATTTTTAAACATTCTATTTTTTCATAATTTGGGTTTTTGCATTGTCCTTCAAGGACTTGCTTTTACACATTCTCATTTGGCCATTAGCTTCAGGTTCATGATTAAGGAAGGGGTGGGGAGTATTGGACGCAGGAGCACCATTTGGAAAGATTACATCTTCATACAACTAGACAAAAACTACTGAGAAGTAGAATGATTCCTACAGACCCCAAAAGGACCTTTAATGACCAAACTGTATCCACCCAGTTTAATCAGGCCTTTGTTTTTGGAAAGCTTTTAATTCTTTGGTTTCAAGGAAGTAGCTTCACCCCAGATCACTTGAGTTAGTGCTTGTGGAGAAGCTTGGTGACCTCTTTCCCCACATTCTTTCTCTCTCTTGCCCCAGTTCACACTTCCAGAGTGTGTAAACAAACAGAAACAGCAGAGCAAAGCCACAGGCTGGAGATGGCATTCCCAGCCTGCGGGGACCCTCTGGCATCTCAGAATAGGCCCAAGTCCAGCCTGATTCCCTCCCCCAGGCTGAGCTGCCTCAGGCATCAGAGTTTTGTGTTCTGTGGAGAAGAGTCCCTGGACCTCCATCTTAACGTGGAAGGGCAGAATTAAGACCTGTGAGCTGACCTTTAAGGGGCCCTCAGTCTGAACTGAGTGCCTCTGATGTCAGAAGCCTTTTGGGATTCAAGATTAGTGCTGTTACTGCCCTCACACCTGCCAACCTGGGGGCCCTTTAGGAGCTTGTTCTCGCTCAGGAGGGTTGATTATTAAATCCTCAGGAACTTTGCAGACTGCTTGTTAAACACAGCCATTGTTAAAAATTATGTAAACTTACAGTGTAATAAATTGTATTAAACTTAATACTCAAGATTCATTACCTCTGATTATTTTAACTATCTTTTAATTTCAAAATATTGAAGGGGTATAAATATTTTACTACATGTATAGTGCTAAGTCCAGACTTTTAATGTGCCCATCACCAGAATAGTGTTCATTGTATCCTATAGGTCAGTTTTTAACCCTCATCCCCTCCCAGCCTCCACCATTTGTTGCTTTCCAATGAGCTTTGTATCTCCTTGTGCCCGTGTATGCCCATTGCTTCACTCCCACTTATTAGAACGTGGCATCTGTTTATCCATTCCTGAGATCCTTTGCTACTTATGTAGTGAATCATGTTTATTTATTTGCATTAGGATAATGGTCTCCAGTTCCATTCAGGTTGCTTCAAAAGCTGTCATCTCATTCCTGTCTGTGTTTGAGTAGTTTTCCATGGTATGTGTGTGTGTATATTCCATGGTATGTGTGTGTGTATTGCATGGTATGTGTGTGTCTGTTTTCCATGGTGTGTGTGTGTATAACAAATTTTCTTACTCCACTTGTGAATTGATGGGCACTTTAAGTTGGTTCCACATCTCTGCAATTGTGAATTGTGCTGCGATAAATATTCAACTGCAGGTATCTTTTTGATAAAATGACTTCCAGTAGTGGTATTGCTGGAGGGAACTTATTTCTTTGAGGAATTTCTGTGCTGGTTTTCACAGAGGGTGTACTGATTTGCAGCCCCACCAACCATGTCTAAAGTGTTCCTATCTCTCTGCATCCACACCAGCATCTACTGTTTTTTGACCCTTTTGATGACAGCCTCTTTCACTATTTGGATACATTTTATTTCTTTGTCTTGTCTGATTACTCTGGCTAGGACTTGCAATACTATCCTGAATACAACTGATGACAGTGGGCATTCTTACTTTGTTCTAGTAGGTTGGGTTGGGGTAATGCTTTCAACTTTTCCCCACTCACTATGATTTTAGCTATAAGTCTGTTGCATATGGCTTGTATAACATTGAGGTATGTTTCTTTACATCTGGGGGTTCTATCGTGAAAGGGTTCTGGATCTTGTCGAATACTTTTACCACATCTATTGAGATGATCATAGTTTTTGTTTTTGCTTCTCTTTATGTGATGAGTCATGTTTATTGATTTGCATACACTAAGCCATCCTTGCTTCCCTGTGATGAAACCCATTATATCATGGGAGACTATTTTAATGATGTGTTGTTAAATTTGATTTGCTAGTATTTTATATCTGTGTTTATAGATACGGGAATATTGGCCTGTATTTTCTGTTTTTGCTGTGTCCTTTTATGGCTTTGGTATAAAGATGACATTGGTTTCATAGAATGAGTTAGAAAGGACTCCCTCTCCCCAGAGATATGGAGTAGCTACTGGAGGGTTGGTACCAGTCTTTCGTAGGTCTGGTGGCATTTGGCTGTGATTCTGTCTGGGCAGGGACTTTTTTGTTTGGAAGAGTTTTTGTTACTCCATCCATCTCGCTGCTCATTATTGTTCTGTGGAGGATTTCCATTTCTTGAGTCATAATCGGCAGGTTGTGTGTTTCCAGGAATTTATCTGTTTCCTCTGTTTTCTGGTTTGCATGTGTAGAGATGTTTGTCCTATTCACAGATGATATTTTGTATTTCTGTAGTATCAATTGTGATATCTCTCTTGTCATTCCTGATTGGCTTATTTGAATCCTCACTTTTATATTTCTGGGTAATCTAGCTAGTGGCCTATCAATTTTGTTTATCTTTTCAAAGAACCAGCTTTTTGTTTCTCTGATCTCTTTTGGTTTAATTTCTAACTTAGTACTACTGTGAGCTTTGTTATTTCTTTTATTCTGCTGGCTTTGGGTTTGGGTTGGTCTTCTTTTTCTAGTTCCTTGAGATGAGTTGTTAATTTGTGATCTTTCTGGCATTTTAACGTAGGTATTTAAGTCTATTGACTGCTTTTACTGTGTTCTATAGATTTGATAGCTTGTGTCCCCTTAGTTGTTCAATTTGAGAAATCTTTTGATTTCCATCTTAATTTGACCATTGATGCAGGGATGATTCAGCATCAGGTTGTTTAATTTCCATGACTTTCTGTAGAGTTGAGGATTTTTCTTGAAATTGATTTCTAGTTTTATTCCACTGTGGTCTGCGATGATACATTGTATGATTTTGATTTTTTTGAATTTGCTAACACTGTTTTGTTGGCTGGATATGATCAATCTTAGACCATGCGTTAAAGAAAACTATGTATATTCAGTAGTTTGGGGGTAGAATATTCTGTAAATGTTGTTAGGTCCATTTGTTCTAGAGTTCCATTTATGTCTAGTGTTTCTTTCTTTCTTTCTTTTTTTTTTTTTTGCAGGTTTTTGCCAGGGCTGGGTTTGAACCCACCACCTCCAGCATATGGGGCTGGTGCCCTACTCCTTTGAGCCACAGGTGCTGCCCCTTAAGCCTAGTGTTTCTTTACTGATTTTGTGCTTCAGTGATCTGTCTAGTTCTTTCCATGGGGTTTTGATGTCTCTAGCAATTATGATGCTACTGTTTATCTCTTTGCTTAGATATAGTAGAATTTGCTTTATGTATCTGGGAGCTCCTATGTCAGGTACGTATATACTTAGGATTGTTATCTCTTCTTGTTGAATTATTCCCTTTATTATTGTATAATGACTATCTGTGTCTTTTTTTTTGCCATTGTTGATTTAAAATTATTTTATCTGAAATGACAATTGCTATATATTTGTTTCTGTTTACATGGAATTTTTTTCTGGCCCTGTACCTTGAGTCTGTAAGTCTTTGCAAGTTAGATATGTTTCTTGAAGACTTCATGTACTTGTCTTGTAAGTGAGGGATAAAGAGCATGCGCCTTCAGGGTTAATACTGATCCCTGGAATACTGTTCCTCACATTGGATGATGTCTTGTTGTTTTGTTTCCCTCCTGCGCTATTGTTTTGTAAGAGCAGTGAGCTGTAACTTTTGAGTTTTTTTACACTATGGGCATCTATTGTGCTCTTCCCCGTACAATGCAGTTCTGAGTATTTCCTGTAGGGCAGGTCTAATTGTGACAAATTCCCTCAGTGCAGTGGTTCTCAACCTTCCTAATGCCTTTAATACAGTTCCTCATGTTGTGGTGACCCCCAACCATAAAATTATTTTCTTTTCTTTTTTTTTTTTTTTTTTTTTTGAGACAGAGCCTCAAGCGATCCCCCTGGGTAGAGTGCCGTAGCATCATAGCTCACAGCAACCTCCAACTCCTGAGCTCAAGCGAGTCTCCTGCCTCTGCCTCCCAAGTAGCTGGGACTATAGGCGCCCGCCACAAGGCCCAGCTATTTTTTGGTTGCGGTCATCATTATTGTTTGGTGGGCCCAGTCTGGATTCGAACCCACCACCTTAGGTGTATGTGGCTGGCGCCTTAGCCACTTGCGCCACAGGCACCCAGCCCATAAAATTATTTTCAATGCTACTTCATAACTGTAATTTTGCTACTGTTATGAATCGTAATGTAAATATCTGATATGCAGGAGACCCCCAAAGGGGTCGTGACCCACAGGTTGAGAACCACTGCCTTAGTGTTTTCTTGTCTGGAAAAAGTCTTTATTTCTCCATCACTTATGAAACGTCTTTAAAATTCTTGGCTGGAAGTTTTTCTGCTCGAGAAGACTAAAACTGAGATTGGATAGTAAAAGTTGCAGCTAGTGGCTCTCAGGGACATATCCTATAAGGTTGGAACCATTTTTCTGCATTTCTTTTCTATATTCCCTGGGTCTTCTAAATCTGTGCAGTGTGAAAGGGTCTTTACCATTATGGTGGCCAGAGACCTGGTAAGTGGAGGGAGACCTGGGTTGGGAAAAATTGGGGCATCAGATGGACTGGGGTTAGGAATAGAAATTGACCAGAGGTGGTGATGGGTGGTAAGAAAAAAGGGGGTAGGTAATCATAAAGAATAAAAGTAGGGCCCAGTCCCTTCTGGCTTATAAGGCCTCTGCTGAGAAGTCTCCTGTTGGCTGATGATGAGTTTTCCTTTGTAGCTTCACTATGACTTTTGTCCTGCTGTTCATAGGATTTTCCTGTTCAGTTTGATTTTGGCCAAGTTGATGACTTGTCCTGGAGATTCCCTATTTACTATGAATCTTCCTGGTGTTCAGTGACCATCTGGTGTCTGGGTATCTGAATCTTTGGTGATACCAGGGATGTTCTAATCAACAATTCCATGGAACAGATTTTCCATGCTTTTTGGTTCTTCTTCTTCTCCCTCAGGGATACCTATAATTTGTGTATCAGTCCACTTCACATGGTCCCATGTTTCTGAGTGATTGTTCATTCTTTTTTTTCTCTTTTCTGCATCTTTGATTGACTGGATTAGTTTGAGGGCCTTGTATTCAAGCTCTGAAATTCTTTCTTCTGCTTCATCTAGCCTGTTATTGAAGCTTTTTGCTATATTTTGAAATTCCCTAAGTGACTCTTTCATTTCTTTAAGTTGTTCTATCCCTTCTTACGTTGTCTGTCTCTTTAGCAAGTTTTTCATTTCTGTCCTGAAATAGTGTTTTGTTTTCTTTGTTTGTTTTCAACTTTCTCTTCAATCCTATTCTTTTTTACCATCTGTATTCTGAATTCCGTTTATGACATATGAATAATTTCCTTTTGGTTGGTGTCCATTTATGCAGATCCATTATGATTGTTGGGTGTGTCTAACTGGCTTGTTTTCTTTGTGTTGCCGGAATTCTTTTACTGGTTTCTTCTCATCTGAACCTCTTCTTTCAGCTAAGGGCAGGCAGATTTTAGCACACCTGTTCTCCTGATGCAAAGGAGGAGAGGTTGTTAGATGGCATTTTTGTGACTTACTCGGGAGATTGACCTAGCAGGGGAAGAGCAGATATACTGAAAGCCTATGCTGCAGCCGTTCTGTGTTGCCCCATTTCCCTGCGATTGTCACATTCCAAACTGCTACTGGATGATTTTTGTGCTGAGTTGTGGGTCATTCCTGAGGCAACTGTTGGAAGCTCAAGTTGGGACTGAGTGAGGCCCCTCCATGGAGCCTGGCATTGCAGATTTCTCTGTTCATTTCTCCCTGTAGCAGTGACAGTGGCAGCTGGGTGAGGCTGCCTAGGCAGTGATCATGGGTGTCAGGCTATAGGTGTTTGATCCAACTCAGCCCAGGTGTGATGGCAGCTCAAGGCTAGTGAGCACCTGGCAGAGTGCTGGACTGTGGGGAAGTTGCCACTACTGCACCAGGAGCAGTAGTGGCAGGGCCATGGGTTCTGACAGCAGTACTGCAGCTTTGAGGGCGAAGCTGTACTGCCTGGCAGGTGCACTGGAGCCTCAGGGGCAGGGCTACCAGGCCCAGCAGCAGCACTGGAGACTTGGGGTTGGGACCACAGGGCCAGGTGGTCCTGTGGCACAGAAACTATGGGGGCAGATCCATGGGATGGGGTGGTAGCAGTGGAGCCTTGGAGACAGAGCTGCAGGGCTGGGGAGCAGCATGGAAGGAACCACTGGGGCAGAGCCTGGGGCTGGATGGAAGCATGGGCTGGGGCCAGGCAGCTGGTGCTCTCCCCTGTGCAGGGCCAGGTGCTGCAGGGCTTCTCAGGTGGTATCTTTGGTGCCTGTGTTGCTCAAATCCCCTGTGGGAGGGAGGAGTGCTCAGCTCCTAGTCACAGGGTGCAAGAGGATGTCCTCTCTTCCTGCTCCCTCTTCAGCCTGGCTGGGGCAATGCAGAGGCAGCTGCAGGAAAGCCAATCCCTGTATAACCAGGTGGTTTGGACCTGAGAGTTCAGAGTGGCATCAGGTGCTGCAACCCAGGAACGGAAGTTGCCAGGTCCCTGCGGTGCCTGCTGTCTGGCACAGTGTCCTACACAGACTCCCAGCAGCTCCCTAATCAGCATGGAGGGTCCCAGAAGTGGGGGACCCGTTACAGTTTGGGTCACAGTGTCTCCAGCATCTCTCCTCCTATCTTTCCCCACGTGTGGATGCCTCCCCCATTGACCTTCTGATCTTGCCAAGTGGATCACCCAGAACCTCCTCCTTTGCTCAGAATGCCCCCACTGCTTCTCCAATGATTCACAATGCTCTATCCAAGAAGGCTAATCCCTATGTGGGGATCCAATTGCAAGCCTTGATCCTTTCCTCAAAAGTGGCACACACAGGCTGCTTCCAGTCTGCTGTCTTGTCCTTCTATAACAGTTACTTTATTGTTACCTATGCTGTGGAGGTTTTCATGTCTGCATTCTCTGGAGAGTGGATATAATGTATAATGGCATGCTACTGCAACTTGAAGTTGGCCACCATGAGAGTATTTACACCACTGACATCAGTCAATGATACAGATCCAGGCAGATTTTCCCTGAATACTGATCAGGCAATTACTGGCATACCGTACTGTGAGGCAGCCATCACTGACCAGAGATAACGGAACAGAATATAAGGCCTATCCAGGAAGTATCCAGCAGCATGTGTGTCTTTTACATGATCCACAGCTGGACTTTGTGGGCAGCCCTTGTGCGTCTTGTCTGTCTGTCCCCAAACTCCGAAGTTACAGGCCAGGCATGCAGAATGCCTGGAAGCTGTGCCTGTGCCCCTGGGAAACCCCAACTAGTCAAAGCTTTCTTAGGTCTGAGGACTTTGGGGGGCTTGATAGCTACTTTGGAGGAGTTTTGAGTTGACACTTGGCTGCAAGTTCCTCATCACAACTGTATCCTGGCTTACCTCGACATCTGGTGTTTGCTCCAAGCTGTGATTTCAGGGACAGGAGGTTGGAGGCCAAAGGCACCTCCTAAAGACAGATGGGCAGAGCATCTGCTTTGGCAGCAGCCAGGGCATGGGCAGCAGCAGTCTGAGTAGGGCCCACTGACCCGCAGGCGGGGAGAGCCTGCCAGGCCAGCCATGCACGTGGCATCAGGAGGAAAGGAACAAAGCGGCCATGGTCACAAGGGCACAGCCCACACTGTCCCCCAGAAGTGTGAGTGGCTGTAGGGCTTTCTGGATAGCAGCATAAACAAGTATACATGTGAGTATAAGTGGACTTGTTTGGGAAGACAGGGCCTCTATGCTTATGGTTTTCCAGTGATCTAAACCTCAGGCATCATCGTGCAGGTCTTCACAGAGAAGCAAGAACCACAAGAAAACTGTCGGTTTTGTTCTCTGGGATGAAGTATTGAAGACACTTTGTAATAGAAGGTACTCTGTCCCCTGGGAGATAGATGCTAGCCTGAAGTCAATGCCTGTTTATTATACAAGTAAAACAGTCCCTTAAATCCATTTTTTTTTCAGAAAATATACATGCACAAAGATTTGTGTGTGCATTTGGATACTCCTGCAAAGTCACCTTTAAGAACAGTGTATCTCATATCATTGGAAAGAAACCCAAAGGGAAAAGCAGACACTTCCACATATGTCCTTGCTCTGTTTTAGTGTATAATTGTGAACTTTTGTAAATTGCTGCAACCCTGGATGAATGATGGGAATATAACAGGTTGTAGAATTGGAGAACGTTAAATCTTTGTTTCTAATGGCAAAACATGTTTTTCTCATTTTCATCAGAATGTGTGATCCATGCCATTTGAAATCAAATTCCAAACACAATGAGCCATTAGTGTAATAGCTCATTACTAACAGCGGTCTTATAAATAATACATTCTTATCATGCACATGCAGCTCGCCATGAAGCCAGCAAAAGGTATTTGAGGCCATCGAACTCTCATTGAGCCAGCGTGGCTGTAGATTAGAAGGACATCTCCATGTGAACCAAGATGGATGCCAATTTTCCCTGCAGAGAGTGAGGCTGGCCGTCTCTTTTTGCACATATGGTAGATGGATTGGTTAATCAGCGTCTGCTGAGTCTTGGGCCTAAAATTATAGAGAAGCCAGACAAGCACGGCTAGGCAGCCTTTGTTCACGAGCACAAACAAGACAAACAATCACTTGTTATTTGGGAAAAAAATTAAAATGTTTATTTTGGACTTTTATTAAAGTGCCAATGGCTTTATAAAACAGCTGTGTAAATCTGGACTTTAACAGCAAGTATCATTTTGGGGGGCCTGTATAAAAAAGGAATATGCATGGAAAATTAATTTTTTAAAATTTCCCTTGTATTTCAGTATTAAGGGGAAAATAAAGGGAGTCTCACATTTATTTTACAGACGCATGTTTAAGAACAAATGATTTTTAACTGGAGACATATTTATAAGAACAAATGGTTTAATACCTAATTTTGCTGTGCCATTTAAAAGACTGAGCTTTATTACAGTGGAGTTTCCATTTTAGGAGGTTAAAGCATTGACCATTTTCTCCGCCTGGGCATTTATGGAAAGATGCTGCATTCTCGGGAACGGGGAATGCCTGTAATTGTTGAGCTCTTCCACTTTCTGAATGGAATGGTTGTCTCAGAAATGGAGTCTGGACACTTGAGAGACGCAACAAATGCTGGTTTCCAATCACAGCTGTCAGAATTTGCCTAAAATCTACTTAATAATCAACAGAAATTGTTTATGTGCAATATAAAGAACGATATATTCTCCCTCTCTTTTTAAATTTTAAATACTTTCCTTACAGAAAAGAATAAAACACAGAATTATTAAAGGGACATAATAATGAACTACAATCACAGTCATCTCTCAATGTGGAATATGAATTAAAATCTGTTGTTATTTTATAATATTATAATATCAATAATAGGTCCAGATCAGATAGTTACTCATATTGCCACCTATATATTCCTCATCAAAATCCTAAAATCACAGAGACCCTTGCATAAGCGTCACAACCAAGCACCTGTTAGGGTACCAGGAGGTGATGTGTTTGCAGATGATGTCCTCCTGGTGAGCCAGCCCGGCCTGATTCTGGAACTGTGCATGGAGGGAGGGGGAAGGGTGGACAGGGGGCCAGGCATGCTGTGGGCTAAAAAAAAGATAGTAGCTGGCAGAGGACATGGGGCAGGCTGGGGCATTTCTGTGCAAAGGGGGCAAGTGTTAAGTTCCAGTAGTTTCCCTCAAGGACTCTCTGGCAGATCTCCAAATTAGTTACATACCTCTAGGATTCTCCATAGTGGTCACTCATCAGACTTTTTTTTGAGGATTTTGTATGTTTGTGCATTGTGTTAGATAATAGAGCTATGTAGGAAAGATACTTCTTCCTCCTTTAAAGATCTCCAAGTGCCTGCCAAACCACCAACTGACCACATGCTGAGGGCTCGAGCAGGTTTCACGGTGAGAGCCATTTGCAGTCTGATAGAGTAATGCGGCTTTCTGGACATTTCAGGTGAAAGGCGCAGCAGTCGGGTTCATGAGCGTGTGCTCAAGAGTGAACATGGAACTGTTACATGCCTGCTTTGACTTGGGGCCTTTCCACGGACTCTGTTTCCCACATCCCGAAGATGTTCTGGAACCACCACAAGAGCTAAGTGTCGAAGGAAGTCAAGGTACTGCGGCTATCACAGGGACATGACAAAAATTAAATCCAACTCTGCAGTTGGCTGAGTGAGGGAGCTAAATAGGGCATTTTGTATTTCCTTTCCCCAATCTCCTTTACAGCTGAGCACCCACTGTGCTCACATCCCTGTGCAGATGTCTATAAACACAGGTAGTCAAAAGTACGCAGGTGTCGTTAGCCTTGAAGTTTAAGGTTTCCCAAACTCAGAATGTTCACTTTGGGAATGTTCATTGTTAAAATAGATATAAACTATGGTGAAATAGTTATCAGCATTTTAGGATTTTATACAACACACACACAGCCAAATATAGCACGTAAAATTTTTGAAACAAGGACTCAAGAAGTTCTATGATTTTAAGGCTTAATCCCAACCACTAGTGCTTCTGTGTTTATAGCTTTGACAAATCATTATATAGTAATATAGGTCTATTATAAGTAGTCATTTTTAACCTGCTTAACTTAATTTCTAGTTATAGAATCAATTTTAGAATATTGTCTGTATCGAGAATTTTGGCAAGTAAAATTAAGTAACTTCAAACTTTTAATTTATTTACTTTTAAATGATGTTTTAATTTAAAAGGTTTTTAATACATGCACAGATATCTTTGCCGTAAAAATATTTGGCTTCTTATGGCAGACAGATGTAGGCAGGCAAGTGACCTTGGTTATATTAATTCACTCTAAACCTGACTTTCTTCATTTGTAAAATGGGCATAATGGTAATAACTCTCCCAGAGAGGGGCTGTGAGGTTTCCCTGAGCTGACCATGAAACATACTGTACACAATGTCTTGAGTAAACGTAGTGCTCAGTAAATGTGGGTCATCATTAGCAATTCATGTCTCTTGTGGCTGGCCTTTCACCTACTTGAGGCTTCCTTGTGTAAAATCAGGGTATTTTGAATTGCTCTCTGCTTTCTCCTTTCTGAATTTCCTGATTGTTCAAAAATAGGAAGAAGGCTCGGCACCCATAGCTCAGCAGCTGGGCAGCAGCCACATACACCTGGGCTGGTGGGTTTGAACCCAGCCCCAGCTAAACAACAATGACAACTACAACAAAAAAATAGGCAGGTGTTGTGCCAGGTGCTTGTAGTCTTGGGAGGCTGAGGCAAGAGAATTGCTTAAGCCCAAGAGTTTGAGGTTGCTGTGAGCTGTGATGCCACAGCAGTCTACTGAGGGTGATAAGTGAGACTCTGTCTAAAAAAAAAAAAAATAGTAGCAGGTAACCATTTGGCTGATCTTATTCCCTGGATGGGAAAACCAGACATGTGGGTGTGTAGACCTCATATGAATGTACATGCTTGTTACAGAGCTGTTCCAGGGCCACTGATGGACAGGTGTTTCCCATTTATACTGATGACAACACCCTTCCCAAAAGAGAGATTTGCGGTCACTGTTGTTTAAGAGCACAGGCTCACTCGTCTGTGCTTCTCAGTATCATAGGAGTGTTCTCAAGGAACTTTGTAGCATAAGACAGTCTTCAACCATAAGTTGTCACTGCCATTTTCAAATGCATAAATTCTTCTTTGAAAGCAGTAGTTGCTTTTTCCTTCCTCCCCAGTGTCTATTGTTATGAGAAACAAATTGAAAAGATAGAGCCCCTCACAGTGTGTTCCTGAGCCACTGATGTTGTTGCTATTTCATACGTAGAATGATAGAATATTCCTGTCTTTGGAGCAGCGTGAAGGTATAGCAAAAAGGAAGCCCTCTGCACAGCAGGAAGAATGTCTTCCTGAGGCACTAGATCAACCAGAACCTTGATTGTGGACTCCCCAGCTACAGAAGTGAGATAAATAAATTTGTGTGTGTGCGCCACCTACCCTATGGCATTTCTGTTATAACTTGAACTAAGACACTGTGAAAAGTAAATTAGTTATTTTATTTAAATCACTTAGGGTAGAGTTATAGAACATGATCTCAAAAAGCATTAAATATAAATACTAATGCATAAATAAATGACCAAAATTTATAGCAACTAAAGAATTAACAATTCATCTACAATGTGTGATAATCAAAAAGAATACAAATATATAGATTTGGTGGCATTGAAAAGTAGATTGGTAACTGATTAAAAGAAAAATGCAAAATATATGTTTTATTTTAATAAAAATTAAAAAAAGAATATTCCTGTCTTTGACACTTTATGGGAGTTTGAAATTCAAAATTCAAGCTGAACCCTGGATTTAAAAACACACAGAATCTAACATCTCTTTATCTGTGAAGCCCACGGAGATATAGGAGCTAAATGAAGTCCTGCTTCTCTCTACCTCCTTTAATATTTTTACTTAAAATCAGTTGATCTAGCACAGAATGGTAAGTAAAATCAGAAATCTTCCTTTCTGAGCCTTGCTTATTTTTTGGAAATAAGCTTTATATTCATCGACACAAAGATGATTCTTTATGAAATTTTCACCAGGGAGCTACTATTGTAGACTTACAAATAATCCGGGGATGGATTCACAAATCACCAACAGCCCATTATATCTAAGAAAGGTGCCATCAACACATCTGCTGCCGTCTTCTTATCAACAACAACAACAAAGAATAAGGCTCCAGAGAACATTCTAAATGCACTGTGATCTGTTATTTTTTTCTTGATGAAAGTCTCAAGTTAAAGGAAATATAATTTTTCTAAAATGTGAACTGAAATTCTTGTTTTGAATAAGCAGACATCATTGTGTCTCCTGTCTTTTGTTTAGTGCTTCTTACATTTCAAAGGATTCTTATATATATTAGCACATAACGTGATATAGGAGAGCTCCTTCTGATATCTGCTTAGCTCACCCAAGGCTTTAAAGCTTGTTGGGGGCTGACTCAGGATGCAAACCCAGCCTCTCCCTGCTTCTGTGCAAGGCGCCGTTCTTGGCGAGGTGACTTTTCATCTTAGATGGCTTTCATCACTGAAAACTCCAATGATAAGCCTGCTATACTAGGTACCTGGTCAGTTTTTTTTTCACTTCAACGAGTGATTTGATGAATTATCACCTTAACGACTCATCAGAGACCTGACCATATCCCTCAGACTTTATTTTGTGTGTGTTCGGAGCAGCTTCTGTCTGCCAGAATCTTCACCTTTGTATCTGCAGGCATTTCAAGAACAGAGGCAAACCATGCTGACCTACATGGGGGCAGGTGGAAGGGCCATGAAGTTCAGATCCCAGAGCAAGCTTTCCTTCCTTATCTCACACCCCTGCTTCCCTGCTGGTGCTTTGTCCATCAGCTCCCAGGCAAGTGGCTGTGTTTGAATCTTTGACTCAAGGTGTGTTTCCAGGAGAATTCAGGTCAAGACCCTACTGGTCTGGTCTTTTCCTGCCAGCAGTGACAGCTTTTATTCATACACGACTGGACTAGGTATAAACAGTCCAGCTTCCTCACCCTGCAGGTGGGTTCCACCCTGGGGTGAAGTCCAGCTGTTCACAGTGGGAGTCAGAGTGACAACACACACTTTATCAGTTGCCTGAGTCCCCTTGACCCCTCGTCTGACTCTTCTTCACTCTCCTCCAGGTGCTTCCTGGGATCACCTCCCACATACTCTCAAACCTTTGACTCAGGTCTCGTCTTTCCCCATCAGTTGGGGAAACCTGCAGTTTCAGACCAACCTCAACCCTGTCAAGAATCAAGTTGTCAAACTGATCTTTCCTTTCTCTGGTTTCCTATCTGCATTATGATTTGACGACTGTCCTTTATCAAGTGCTTGAGCAAGCACTTTCAGCCTTGTTACAAGTTTCCATTGAACCTAAAAAGTTTAATATGTGCATTCAATTTGCATTTTACCTGAATAATTTATATGTGTTCCCATGGCTCCCCATGTTGCCTACGTAACCTTTTACGTAGTTGTAAGTGTTTTTATGTACTGAACTTTGGGACTAAACAGGGACCTTATTTACATACTTAGAATAAGTTTTAAGTATGTAAATTTTGTCCAAGTATAAACAACTATTCAATGTTTATATATTTTTTATTTAGTAGAGGACTTAGTTTAGAAGTAGCAAATTCCTATGATATTAGAACAATTTGTAAAGAAATAGTTATGGACACTTAAAAGGATTTTCTGCTTGTGTGGGAGATTGTGCTAAATGAGATCTAAAATCCCCTTAACTCATCGGGATGTTTCATATGCCTGGACACTTTATGAATATTTTCCTTCAGTGGCCATCAAATGGTTCAAAACAAAATTTTTTCCAGTTGGCCCCAGCACTGGCCTGGCCTGACGTTTAATCAAACTGTGTCTTTTGTTAGCTACATCATCACAATAAAGATTTTGGAATCAAAATTGAACTGGCAATTTTCTTGATGATGCATAAGGCAAAATAGGGCACAGCCTGCGTTTCCACAGCTGTATTGGCATCACTACATTTAATAGTTAAATTTTTTTTAAAAAGCTGAAAACAAAACTTTTGTTTGTCTTGTAGGCTGTTGTGATCTGGGCAGCAGGAATCTCTGTTTTAAAAGACCCCTGCAAGGTTCAGATTTGTAAATCTCATTATGCACCCAGGGCCCAGCTTACAAAATCTCTGTAGAACTTGATGTGCTCCTTGGCAGGAAGAAATTTAATTTTGTATAACAGAATTGTGGGCTTTCAAAAGAATACCCAGTGAAGCCCCTTGTAACTAAGTCACCCAGGAAAAGTATTGCTTATTATACATTTAAAATGCCCTTCAAAATGTACTTTTTGTAACATCCGCATGTAAAATATGGCAATTGTTGCCTTTAATTTTTTTTTAAATTACTCTTGCTGTTGGGAAATATTTCTTTCTTTCTTTTCTTTCTTTTTTTTGGGTGGGGGGGAGACAGTCTTATTCTGTCACCCTGGGTAGAGAGTGCTGTGACATCATAGCTCACAGCAACCTCAAACTCTTGGCCTCAAGAGATCCTTTTGTCTAAGTTTTTCTATTTCTGGGAAAGACAGGGGGTCTCACTCTTGCTTAGGCTAGTCTTGAACCCCTGAGCTCAAGCAATCCACCAGCCTGGGTCTCCCAGAGTGCCATGATTATAGGTGTGAGCCCCACACCGGCCAGGAAATGTTTCTTTTTTTTTTTTTTTTTTTTTGAGATGGAGCCTCAAGCTATCCCCCTGGCTGGGTAGAGTGCCATGGCATCACAGCTCATAGCAACCTCCAACTCCTGGGCTCAAGCGAGTCTCCAGCCTCCGCCTCCCAAGTAGCTGGGACTACAGGCGCCCACCACAACGCCCGGCCATTTTTTGGTTGCAGCCATCATTGTTGTTTGGTGGGTCCAGGCTGGGGATTCGAACCTGCCACCTTAGGTGTACGTGGCTGGCGCCTTAGCCGATTGAGCCACAGGCATCGAGCCCAGGAAATGTTTCTTTACATCTTATTTAAATTCTATTCATTGAACTTACATCTGCTTCAGGTTCTCTCCTCTTTCGGGAAACATCTGGAACCACTCTCTCGTGCTGGAACTAAGAAACAATGTCTATGTTAAGTCTTTAGTGTCTATTAAATAGCCCCAGATCTTTTATCCTCTCTTCCTGGACTCCCTTCTATTTCACCTTCTTCTTCTTCTAACATGGACTCTAGTAGGAAGGAGACCCTTGTCTGGGCAAAGTGGTGTCTCTGCCAACCTGTTTGCCTGATCTGCCTCGGAACATCTGTTTTAACACCCAGTTCATTCTGTAGTCATTTGATCAGTGACACAGTGGGGTTCTGTAATAGTCTTTGAGGGCTGCCATAACTAAGCGTCATAGTCTGCGGGGCTTGAAAAGCGGTTGATTTTCCCACGGCTCTGAGGCGGGAGTCGAGGCCTCTCTCTCTGGCCCGTGAACGGCCGCCTTCTCCCTTTGTCTTCACATGGTTTTCCCTCTATGCTCATCTGTGTTCAAATTTCTACTTTTTATTTATAAAGACATCAGTCACACTGAATTTGGGCTCACCTTGGTGACCTCACTTTAACTTGCCACTTTAAAGACCTGTCTCCAAATACAGTCACACTCTAAGGGGTTAGACTTCAGCATGTGAAGTTTTAGGGCAGAGGGAGAAACATCGCAGCCCGTCAGAGCCTCTGTGGTGTCACCTTTCCTTTCTCTGGTCCCTGAAGGGTGGAAGTGGTGGTATGTGCTCAGAGTGAGGCCGGTTTGGGTATTTCCCTCCAGCTGGATGTAAGTTGCACCCATCCAGCCTTCTGTCCCCACTGAGCTTCTGGTTGGGTTTCACGTCACCTAGGAGAGGAGCTGTGCTCTGCAGCCTTCAGCGTCCTGTCACTCCATTCCAGGAGGCCGAGTGGGTTCTCTGGCCACTTTCCGGTCTCTCCTCTCAGTGGCCACATAGTCTTATTACCTACTCGTTGGCAAGTGCCACCAAATTTGCCATTTTTTCACTATGATTTGGGCTTTGAGCATCTCAGCCCCTCTCTTCATCTCCCTTTGCTTCCCCTGGTCCTGCAGAATGGTTCCTGTGCCTTGTGGCCCAGGCTGCAAGGCTATGCCAATACTTAACGTTTATATAAAGCCTAACATACTAATTTATATTTGTCACAGTATGAATTTTATCTTTTTTTAGGCACTGAATATCTGTTAATATATGAATAACAAAATTCCGTTCTCAAAGCTTTAGCTACTCTTGCCAACTTTGGTTTTCTAGAATTAGCTTTACACATTCTCATGCTTTACTAGAGATGTGGCAAAGCCAGTTCATCATACCAGACCTGTGCCCAGTCTCACAGGGGTTCATGGCACAGCCCACCGATGGGGAGCCCACCAGGGCGAACGTGACCCACACCTGAAACATAGAACTTGTTGTCGGGGACACTGCCCTAGAAGCCATCTTGGTGAGCTTTTCAGTTATTCAATAAAGCCTGTTGCTAATTTTCCATCTTAATTCTAATACTTGGTTTCTAAGCCCTTTTAAATGTCTTCACAAACAACAGCATCAAGGAAAGATGGCAAGCCACTTAAGAACCTATTATTTTGCAGAGAACAAGATGCCTGGGATCTGCATGCCTGCTTTCCCCTTCAGCACTGAGTGACCTGGGATATGAATCAGCCTCACTCTCCAACAGTCAAATTCATTTCACAATGCTAGAAATACAAACGCATTTTTATATAGGGCCTGGGGGTCTTTGAAAGAAAAGTGGCTTTATTTATATTCGTTATGATCATTATGTGCTGGGATTATTTTCTCAGTAGGTGATGTCTCTTTTGCCCATATATATTTATGAAGCAGGAGAGAGGCATTTAATGAATTTCAAGGGTGTAGTGTATTTGACTGTAAAACACATCTCAATATATTCACATGTAAATAACCCTTTCATTTGTTCTCTCTGGCGACCTTTTTCCTTTTGGGGGTAGATCACAGTTTGTTGTTGTTTTTCATCTCCAAATAGAAGGCTGAATGATAATAATGAAAGATTATGCAAAAAAATCCATGTTTAAAATAATGTTGATATGCCACTTGTGTTGCAGGATAATTATAGTAATTTGGCTATTACGCTATATGGAGTCAGGAGTTAGTTACTAGAAAACACAGTGATAGGGGTGATTCAAGGGATTTTCATCCCAACCGGCTGTTTGATCCTGCTGACTTTTCTCTTGAAAATCAATTGCTTGCAGAGAGTACTATGAATTCCTCCTTGATTGAATTGGCCTATTGGTGGCCTGCACCCATTGCACTGAGGTCACTGTGAGTTCTGTTTACAAAGGGATTTTGACAACTCTTAAAACATTATGAGCCACATTTAATCTGCGCAAAATGACAGAGGAAGCAATTACTAAGAAAATCACAGTTTTTGCACATGGCAACAAACAAAAGGAAATGTTTTGATTCTAAAGCCCAACGTGAAGCAGTCGTTTTGCTGGTGGGTCACAGGCCTCCTCTCTGCTGCATTTTGCTGCTGGGTTACAGGCCTCCTCTCTGCTGCATTTTGCTGCTGGTCACAGGCCTCCTCTCGGCTGCATTTTGCTTGGGGTTTTGGTGTTCAGAGACCTCCAGGGACAGATTCGCTTGCTACACAAAAGACCTAGAAGAGGTACCTCGGAAGGAAGCATCTTTGACTTTTCCATTTCTCTTCAAGGTTATTCATAGATTCAGCTTTTCTATTTCTTTTGAATCAATGTTAGGGAATTAGATTTTTCTAGAAAAGCTTAATTTAGTATATGAAGTTTAAAAAAGTAATAGCATGTGGTTGTGTATATACTATATAGGTATGTGTATACATCATATATATACATCATATCTATGTATATGCATATATTTACCTTTATGTGAAAAAGGCTCTTTTTTATTGAGTGCTGATTTAGATGTGCATGAAATATTCTGGGATAAAAAGAAAAATTAACAAATCATAAAACTATACAAAAATATTTATAGTAAGTGTGGAGAAATACTCACCTTCCCTAAAAGGGAAGTTCCCTAAAACCCAACCTCTCCTCCCACTCCCTTTTTTGCCGACTGAGTTGTAAATATGTGTTATAATTAAAATACTTAGTTCTGGGGGGAAAGTACCATAATGAGCCATCGGATTTTCTGATACTCTGAAGGTTGACCAGCACAATACTCTGGAATACAATTTAGTCATAGTTACCAAGACCCACAAAATGTTCATATTTTTTGACCTCAACTACGCAAACCCAAGAAAATATTCCTAATACTATAAAAGGTACATATTCAAGAATATTCACTATGCTTGATCATACTACTAAAAACAAAACAAAAAAAAAGTCAAATAAATGAGCAAATTAAAAACCCAAATTTCCGACAAGAGGGATATGGCAAAAATTGTAAATACTAGACAGATAAACAGCAGGCTTTAAAAAGAAGGTTAGAAACAATAAGTGGAAATGATTAAATGTAATCTTATGTAAAACAATTAATGCAAAGTGAACTGAAGTATGAATAAAAAACTACCTACGAAACGGGCTATGAAGAATTCTGGGAAGTAAGGAATTAAAATGATGAAAGGACCTAGTCGTGGAAGTGGTAGTACAGCAACAATGCTTTTTTTTCCCTCTGTTTTTTAGAAAGTGGAAACAATCTTAAATTTACAGAAGAGTTACAAGTACTTTTTTCCCCATTCTTGATCCATTTGGGAAGAAGTGGCCAATGTGCTGCTGTATCACTTCTGAATACTTTAGTGTGCATTTCCTACAAAGAGAGATATTCTACTTTACAGCCTGCAACCTCCTCCAGAATCAGAGAATCACATGAATATGTTTCTACCGTTAATCTGCAGTTCCCAAACCCCAGTTCCTTTTCTCCACTTGTCCCAGTGATGTCCGTCAGAGAAGACAGATCCAGCCCAGAGGAGCAAACCTCAGTCAGATGTCAGACTGTCTTTCAGCCAGAGCAAGCCTCGGTCTCTCCTTGACTTGCAATGCATGACCTAGACACTTCTGAAAATTGCAGGCCCACAATTCTGTAGAAGGCACTTTAATTTATTTTTGTGTTTGCCTGGTGTTTCTTTAAGACGAGGTTCACCTCATGCCTATGGAACTCTGGGTTCCAACACATTTTCAGTCTGTCTCATTACTAATAATGTTGTGTGTCACTTTGGTCACTTGGTTAAAATGACTCTTTCAGTAAAAATTAAAATTATTTAGCTTATCCCAGTTTGCACAGAAACAATTGACGATTGCGCTATGATTGACCTCTCTGTTGACTACCCTGGTTTCCACTTGGAATCAACTGATCCTGTTTTATTGCCCTCTTGGAGTTTCAGCTCTGCCCCACCCAGCACCCCAGCACTGATACTTGAGTAAATAATGTTCTTGGTTGCTCAGTCAGTCAGTCCTTCGGTGCTCGAGCTTCAGCCTCTGGTAACTGCTGCTCTGTAGTCCATTTCCGGCAGATGGTTCCTGCCTCACTTGGAAACCAAAACGGACTTCACGGAGGCAGGTGTCCTTGCTGCCTCTGACTAGTGTGCTCACCAGCTGCTGGGACCCAGCTTCTAAGTGCTCAGTTTGAAGCTTTACCTGTAATTTCTTCTCTTTTGTATCTGTGATTGTATCTCTTTCTTTTCCTTAAAGTTGTCTTTGCTTTTTGTCCTCTTTTTAAAGTTGTGTTTTTCTGGTTGGTCTTTTCAGAGAGGCAGCTATTAGATCTATCTATCACATCTGGTTTTTTTAATTTATTAATACATGTAGCTGCTTTTGTTTTTATCACCTCCTTTCTCCTAATTCAACATTTCTTTTTTTTTTTTTTATTTTTTTGAGACAGAGCCTCAAGCTGTCACCTTGGGTAGAGTGCTGTGGCATCACAGCTCACAGCAACCTCTAACTCCTGGGCTCAAGTGAGTCTCCTGCCTCAGCCTTCCAAGTAGCTGGGACCACAGGCACCCACCACAACGCCTGGCTATTTTTTGGTTGCAACCATCATTGTTGTTTAGCAAGTCCAGGCTGGATTCAAACCCACCAGCTTAGGTGTATGTGGCTGGCGCCTAAGCCACTTGAGCCACAGGCGCCAAGCCCTAATTCAACATTTCTTTGAATTTGTTTTGCTCTTTCTGTTCTAATTGCTTAACTAATTCATTTTCTTTTATTCTTGTTTTAATATATAAGCACTTGTTGGGAAGAAAACCTTTTCCTCTACCAACTTAAGTCCAAATGATTGAGGGACTAAAAAATTAACTGACAATAGATGAGTAGCAGAAAACATTTTTAATATGTGGGAGTAGTCTGCAATAGTGAACAACTCATTGAGGTAAAGGTATAAATGCCAACTTAACAAAAGGGAAGTGGTAAGACCTGTGGGAATGAAGGGGAATTTCCTCCTTTGGTCCAAAAGCTTGCAAAAAGATCAACACACAATTAAGACAGATCAGTAAGAGGGAGAGGTTATTTATTGTGTACATGGGAAGAATCACAGAGTGATTACCCAATATCCCAGTGGGTTCTAGATATTTTTATACCTCTTTCTAGAGGGGAGGGGAGATGAAGAATATAGGTAATTCTGTTTAGGGACAGTAAATAGTTACTAAGGAGGATGAATGGTTGGGAGAAACAGATTGACGTGTAAATTGACCTGAGAGACAGGAATTATGTTTAAAATGATTTAGACCAGGTCTAGTTGTATTCTTGATTTTCCTTCCTGCAATATGGTTAGATAAGGGGAAGAGAAGGAAAGTCCATTGTTCATTTGATGGGTCTATCGTCTGGTTATGCAGATAGAGGGAAAGCCCCTTCCAAGGGCCTATTGATCTCTAAGGTCCTGTCATGAAAAATACTCTTTATACCACGGAGTCATATTTTGTGGTGAAATTTTCTGAGCTTCTTCAACCTCAGTGGGAAAGCATGGAAGGTTTCACTAGGTTTTTGTTTGTTTTTTGAGACAGGGTCTCACCAGCACACAAGCTAAAATGCAATGGCATCATCATAGCCAACTACAACCTCAAATTCCTTGGCTCAAGCGATTCTCCTGCCTCAGCTTCCTGAACTCCTGGGACTACAGGCATATGCTACCAAACCCAACTAAGTTTTCTATTTTTTATAGGGCAGGGATCTCACTCTTGCTCATGCTGGTCTCAAACTCCCAACCTCAAATAATCCTCCTCTCTTGGCTTCCCCAAATGCTAGGATTATAGGCCAGAGGCACTGCCCTCAGCCCTCTACTGGTCTTTTTAATGCTAATGGGAATGGTCAGTCTTCTTGGATAGAAGCACCCCAAGGTGGGGAGGGTTATGACAGTTGAATTAACACTTAGAGTTAGGGTTAGGGAAGCTCTGGTTGAGTTTGGATAATCTCTTTTCCTGTGGCTGCTGATAGTTTTGATGTTTTCAGTTTAAAATAACCTCCATACCACATTGGTGGGTTTTTAATACCTTCATTCCCCACATTTGAAACTTCTCAAGAAGTTTCACAAACAAGAGATCTGCAAAAGGGAAGAATAACAGAGAGCTCTTTGGTGCATGCATTTTTCAGGATAACAAGGTTGTCATTGTGGATATCCTTTATCAATATAAAATAACTATCTTTGTCCCATATAATAAGTTTAGCGTTGAATTATATTTAATATGATATAATATTTCTATTCCTGAGCCCATACTGTACCACAAGAAATTTTATAATGAAGTGTTCAAAACAATGTCTTCCACATCTTGGGCACAGATAATTTTGTCACGGGACTAGGAAGAGTGGATTGTAGACAACTTTACTCAACTCTCTTGCTCAATGCTATTTTGCCGTTCACATTTAGATCTACTGTTCACATGTAACTGATTTTCATGGATAGTGTGGCATAGTAATCACATTTATTTTTTTAAAAATATAGATATCCAGTTGACCAAATGCCATTTATTAAAAAGGCCATTCTTTCCCCAATTGCACGCAGTACCACTTTTGTCATAAATTAAGTGTCCATAAATGGGTGCACCTCTTGGGAATTCTGTATTCTATCTGTCAACAGTATACTGTCTTAATTACCATGGCCTTATGGTAAGTCTTGGCATAGAAAGTCTTTCTATCATGTTTTTTTCTTTTTTTTTCTTTATTATTGGGGATTCATTGAGGGTACAGACAACCAGGTTACACTGATTGCAATTGTTTGGTAAAGTCTACCTTGTTTTTCTTTTTTTTTGCAGTTTTTGGCTGGGGCTGTGTTGGAACCCATGACCTCCAGCATATGGGGCTGGCACTCTACTCCTTGAGCCATAGATGCTGCCCAAGTCTATCTTGTTTTTTAAGATTGACTTTTTAATTCTCGGTTGTCTGATTTTACACATAAATTTGAGAGTAAGCTCAAAAATATAATAACTTTTGGGATCTTGAATGGTATTGCTTCAAATTTACAGATCAAAATCTCAACAGACATCAAGTTGGAAGGGGGCAGAGGGGAAGAGTGAAGTCATAACAGGTCAATGTACACTATCTGTGTGTTGGGCACACTTAAAGATTTGACTCAAGCAGTACAAAAGTAATCCACATAACCCAAATATTTGCACCCCTATAATAATCTGAAATTAAACAAAGTAAAACAAACCCCCAACAAATTCCACCTTGCACTAACCTGCTGGATGGCCATGTTACTTAGCCACTGAGTCTCATCTCCCATGTATAAATTGTGGGGGCGGGGGTGGATATTAATATGTCCTCTGTAGAGTAGTGTGAAAAGCAAAAGGCAGTGTTTGAAAATATTTTTGAAAATCTTACACAATAAGATACTATGTAAATCCCAAGTTTTTACAATAAACCTTACCCCCTCCAACAAAAAAGGTTAATAAATTGAAACATTTTAGCAAAGATTTTAAAAAAAACAAATTATAGAACAGTTTGGGAACTGATGTCTTTACAATTTATTAAGACTTCTGGGTGGCAACTGTGGCTCAAAGGAGTAGGGCGCTGGCCCCATATGCTGGAGGTGGCGGGTTCAAATCCAGCTCCAGCCAAAAACTGCAAAAAAAAAAAGACTTCTAATCACTAAATGAGATATGACCCTCTATTGAGGGATAAATAAATTTCTTAATTTCTTTCTACAGTGTTTTATGATTTTTTGCGTAGAGGCTATGCACATCTATGTTAGATTTATTCCTGGGTATTTGTTATTTTTACATCATTATGAGTATATTTTAAAAATCTTTGTTTTCAGCTTTTTGCAATTGTTATGTAGAAATGCAATGGGCTTTTTAATATGAACTTATATCTGGCAATCTTGCTATACTGACTTATTAATTCTAAGATTTATCTGTAGATTGTTTTATATTTTCTCCATAAAATATAATTTTTTTATTTCTTACAGTCTAAACATTATACTTTTAATCCATTGGCTAATACTTTTAATAGAAGCTGCATCAGCAGGCATCCTTTAGTTAATCTCAATATTAACTGGAAAACTTTTAGTATTTCACCACTAGGGGATGACTTTGTAAATACTTGTTATCAGATTAAGAAAGTTTCTATATTTCTAGTTTGCTATGAGTTTTTAAAATCAGGAATGGTTTGATTTTTTTAATCAAATTGAATTATATAAAATGTTTTTTTCTGTGTTTATTGAAATGATCATACGAATCTTCTCCATTATTCTGTTAATGAGGTGAATTACTTTGATTTGTATGTTAACTATTTTGTTACTCTTAGCTCTTTTAAAGATCTGGTATGTAATAAACTTAAAACTGAGTCTTGATATATTCTTTTTCTGTAATGTTGGGTTTTATTTGCTAATGTTCTGTTAGGATTTTGCAGCTGTGAGTGAGATTGGCCTGTGATTTTCACTTATTAAACTGCTTTTGCTAGATTTTGGAAATGAGGATATTCTAGCCTCATATAATAATTTGAGGCATATTCTCTCTTCTACACATTGGAAATTGATTATTTAGGTTTTTTTTTAAGTTAGCTTATTATTTCCAAAGAATAGAAGAGAAATGCTTTTGGGATACATGTGACAATTTAATACATTCATACAATTTTTAAAGATCATATCAGTGTAATTGACATATCTATCACCTTAAATATTTATCTTTTCTTAATGCTAGAAACAGTTGTATTATTTTGTTCTAGATATTTTGAAATATACAATATATTACTGTAAACTATGGTTGCCCAACTGATCCATCAAACACTAAATTTTATTTTCTATTAACCTATTTATTTGTACCTATTAACCAGCCTTTCTTCATGCCCCCCTGACCACCAGCCTTCCTGGCCTCTGGTAACCACCAGTCTACTCTCTATCTTCATGATATCCACATTTTTGGCTCCCCCATATGAATAAGAACATGCAATATTTGTCTTTCTGTGCATGCCTTTCCCCATTTAACATCATTATTCCAGTTCCGCCCATGTTGCAAATGATAGGATTTCGTTCTTTATTAATGGCTGAGAGATATTCAGTTACATATGACATTTTCTGTATGTGTTCATCATTGATGGGCACTTAAATTGATTCCATATTTAGGCTGTTGTCAGTAGTGCTGCAGTAAATGTTCTGAGACTGCACGTATCTCTTCAATATATTGATTTCCTTTCATTTGGATATACGCCTAGTAGTGGGATTGCTGGATCATATGATAGTTCTAGTTTTAGTTGTTGTTTTTTTTCTAGTTTTAGTTTTTGAGAAATGTCCCTTACAGTTTTCCATAGTGGTTGAACTAATTTATAACCCCACCAACAATGTATAAGGGTTCCCCTTTCTCTATAGCCTCAATTGTTATTCCACATTTCTGAATAAAATCTATTATAACTGGGATGGGATAGATGCTATCTCATTGTGGTTTTAATTTGCATTTCTCTGATGACTAATGATGTTGAGCATTTTTTCATTTATTTGTTCTCCATTTTGTATGTCTTCTTTTGAGAACTGTCTATTCAGATCTTTTGCCCATTTTTGGACTGGATTATTTGGTTGTTTCTTTTTTGCTATTGATTTTTTTTAGCTTTTTGTGTATTGCGGTTATTAATCTCTGATCAGATTGATGATTTGCAAATATTTTCTCCCATTGTGTGAGCTATCTCATTACTTTGTGAATTGTTTCTTTTTCTGTGTAGAAGCTTTTTAGCTTGGTGTAAATCCCATCTGTCTGTTTTTGCTTTGTTAGCTTGTGCTTTTGAGGTCTTAGACAAAAATATCTTTGCCCAGAACCCATGTCCTTGAGCATTTCTCCCATGTTTCCTTTTAGTAGTTTCATTGTTTCACATCTTAGATTTAAGTTTTTATCCATTTTTTTATTAGATTTTTGTATGAGGCAAGAAGTAGGGATGTAGTTTCATCTTCTTCATGCATTTACCCAGTTTTCCCAGTACCCTTTGTTGAAGAGACTATGCTTTCCCCACTGTATGTACAATACCTTAGTCAAAAATTAGCAAGCTGTAAATGCATGGATTTATGTATGAGTTCTTTATTCTGTTTCATTGGCTTTTGTGTTTGTTTGTTTATTTGTTTTTGTAGTTTTTGGCCAGGCCTGAGTTTGAACCTGCCACCTCCAGTATATGGGGCTGGCGCCCCACTCCTTTGAGCCACAGGTGTGGCCCTTTTGTGTCTGTTTTTTATGCCAGTACCACGCTGATTTGGTTACTATAGCTCTATAGTATGATTTGGAGTTAGGTAGAATGATACCTCCAGCTTAATTGTTTTTGCTAAGGGTTGCTTTGGTTATTCAGGGCCTATTGTGCTTATATATCAATTTTAAAATTGTTTTTCCTACTTCTGTGAGGAATGTCATTGGCATTTTGATAGAGATTGCATTGATCTACAAATATCTTTGGACAGTACTGTCATTTTCACAATATTAATTCTTCTAATCTTAGCAATCTAAGAACAAGTGATCCCATCTCAGGGTGGGCAAGGGACTTGAAGAGAAACTTCTCTGAAGAAAACAGGCACATGGCCTACA
>CAUYQV010139568.1:0-75237 GCA_963574575.1 Galagoides demidoff | reverse complement strand
TTACTAGGAGGGAGCTGCTCATGAATAACTCACAAGATGGTTATTCATGAAATGGATTATGGGTTTTAATGAATATTAATGAGGTCATTGATGTACAGTGCAGCATGTGCAGAGGGATTGTAATGAATATTAATGAGGTACAGTGTGCATGTACACAATGGACTATATAAACCAGGAGAGAAAGAAATAAACTTGTCATGTGCCTGAGAGAACTGTGAACCCCTTTATTTAAATATACAATTTCAATATGCAGGTTTATTCTCTGCAACATCGCTTCTCCATGAGACCCTAATGGCAACAGAAATCAAGATGAAAATTTAAAAAATCATTTGCATTAAGTGACAATGGTGACCCAACCTACCAAAATCTCTGGGATACAAAAAAGGCAGTGTTAAGAGGAAAGTTCATAAGTGTTAAAAGGAAAGTTCATCAAAAAAAATAGAAACATCACAGTACTAATCTAATGGCAAACCTCAGGGAAGTGGAAAAACAAAAGCAAACTGAACCCAGAGCTAGAAGAGGAAAAGAAACAATAAAGAACGAACAAGAAATAGATGAAAGTGAAAACAAAGAATACAGATGAAAACAGGATGAATGAAATGACAAATTGATCCTTTGAAAAGATAAACAAAATTGATAGACCACTCCCTAGATTAACCAAGAAAAAGAGAGGGGATTTAAATTTAGCTCAATCAGAAATCAGAAATAAGATGTTACAACTGATACCACAGAAATACAAAAGATTACTCAAGACTATTACAAATTCCTCCATACACACAAACTAGAAAATTTAGAGAAAATGGACAAGCTTTTGGAAGCACACTGCCTCCCAAGCTTGAACTAGAAAAAAATAGAAATCTTGAATACAACAAAATCTAGTAGTGAGTTTCAATGAGTATATAACAATAATAATAATAATAATAATAATAATAACTCCTTGCAACAGGAAATAGCCCAAGACCAGAGAGATTCACAGGAAAATTCTACCAAACCTACAAGGAAGAATTGATATCTATCTCATTGAAACTGTTCTATAACATCAAGAAGAAGGGAATCTTCCCTAACTCATTCTAAGAAGCCATAGTGGTATCACACTATTACCAAATCCAGGAAAGGACACAACAAAAAGGAGGAAACTACACACTGATATTCTCATGAACATGGATGCAAAAATTTTCAGTAAAATACTAGTAAATCAAATCCAATAGTACATTTAAAAAAATTCACCATGATCAAGTGACCTTCATCCTAAGGATTCAAAGACAGTTCAACAAATACAAATCAATAAATTTGATTTACCACATAAGCAGAATTAAAAACAAAAACTAAACGATAACTTCAGAAAAGGCATCTGATAAAATACAGCACTGCTTCATGATAAAAACCCTGAATAAACTGGCATAGGAGGAAAATACCTCAAGATTGAGAAAGCCTTATATGATAAACCCATAGCCATTATAATCCTGAATGAAGTAAATTTGAAAGCATTCCCTCTAAGGACTAAAACAAGACAAGGGTGCCCACTGTCACCACTTCTATTCAGCATAGTACTGGAAATCCTCAGCAGGGCAGTCATGCAAGACAAAGAAATAAAAGGCATCAAAATTAGAAAAAAAAATGAGGTCAAACCATCCCTGTTTGCCAATGGCATGATATTATACATAGAAAGCCTTAAAGATTCCTCCCCAAACTCCTAGAACTGATAAAATAATTCAGTACAGTCTCAGGTTACAAAATTGGTATAACAAAGCAGTAGTATTTCTATACACCAATAACAGACAAGCTGAGAATCAAATCAAGAACTCAATACCATTTATAACAGTTGCAAAAAATAAATAAATAAATAAGAAAGAAAAGAAAAAGAAAAAAGGACCTAGGAATATACTTAACCAAGGAGGCAAAAGAGCTTCACAGGGAAAATTACAGAACACTGCTGAATGAAATCACTGGTGACACAAATGACAAAGCATAGCATGCTCATGGATTAGAAGAACCAATATTGTTAAAATGTCTTACAGCCCAAAGTGATTTATAAATTCAATGAAATTCCCATTAAAATATCAATGTCCTTTCATAACAATTAGGGAAAAAATCCTACATTTCATATGGAATTAAAAAAACACACAAAAAACTAACACTATCCTAAACAAAAAGAAAGATAGACACATAGATCCATGAGAAAGAACAGAGAGCCTAGAAGCGAAACCATGCTCCTCAATCAATTGATATTTGACAACGCAGACAAAAACATGCACTGGGAAAAGAACTCTATTCAATAAATGGTGCTGGGAAAATTGGATAGCCATATGTAGAAGTATGATAGTTCATACCTGTCAGTCATCACACACAATTAACTCAAGATGGATTAAAGACTTAAATGTAAGACCTGGCTTTATAAAAATTCTAGAAGAGGGTGGTGCCTGTGGCTCAAAGGAGTAGGGCGCTGGCCCCATATGCTGGAGGTGGTGGGTTCAAACCCAGCCCTGGCCAAAAAAAAAAAAAATTCTAGAAGAAAACTTAGGGAAAACTCTCTGGACATTGACCTAGGAGAATAATTTACAACTAAGATATCAAAAGTAAATATAACAAAAACATAAATAAATGCAATTTAATTAAACTAAAAAGTTTCTGCATAGAAAAAGAAATAACAGAGTCAACAGACAATCTACAGGAGGGTAGGAAATATTCACAAATGCTACATCTGACAAAGAACTAATATCCAGAATCTCCAAAGAACCTAAACAATTCAACAAGAAAAAAACAAACAACACATGTGAGCAAAAGAAATGAATAGTTTATATATATATAAAGGGCCAACAAACAACAAAAACTGTTCAACATCACTAATCATTAGAGGGACACAAATTAAAACCACAATGAAATACCACTTTACATCTGTCAGAATGACAAAAATAATAGCTATTGGTGTGAGTATGTAAACAGGGAATGCTTATACACCCTTGGTGGGAATGTAAATTAGTATATTCTCTATGGAAAATTTTATGAAGACTTCTAAGAGGGCCAAAAGTAGATCTACTATTCAGTCCAGCAATCCCCCTACTGGAGATTTGCACAAAAGAAGATAAGTTGTGGTATCAAAAAGATACCTACACCTGAATGTTTATTACAGCACAACTCATAATTGCAAAGATAGAAAACCACCCTAAGCACTCATCAACTGAAGGGTGGATAAAGAAAGTTGGCACACACAGGCACACATATGTGTGTACATGGTGTAGACAGACACACACATAAACTTGCACATGTGCCATGGAATAATACTCTGCCTTGAAAAAGAATGAAATAGTGTCTTTTGCAGGAACTTCAGTGGAACCAGAGGCAATTATTCCAAGTGAGGTTAACCCAGAAACAAAAAACCAAATACTACATGTTTTCACTTATGAGTGGGCGCTAAGCAAAGGGCATGAATAGTCATAAAGAGTGACTTAATGGACACTGGAGCCTGAGGGATATTGGATGAAAAGTTACAGCCTACAGTGTTCAGGTGACAGGCAAATTAAAAACCTAGATTTGTCCACTGTGCAATTCATCCATATAACAAGAACAAAAACAATTGTAGTGCATACATGCACTTAAATAAAAAATAAAAAAAAATTAACTCCACTATTGTGTGTGTTGGTATTTTTTGCTTGTTTTTCTGATTTTTTAAAAAACTTCTTTTGATGTGGCCAGTAGAACTTCTACAATTACTTGTGTGGTTCACATTTGTGGTTCATGTCATACGTGGGTAAGATGACACTGATCTACCTCATTACTCCTATGGCTCAGAGTAGTTAACTAACAATGATTTACCAAACAGATATTGGAGGTTAGTGCAGTACTTACCAGACTATGTCAAGAGTTCCTAAACAGGCAGTGATTTCTTTGTGAATAATAAAGACAGTTGCTTTAAATCTTTGGAATTCATGCTGGCATTGATCCAGATGTCAGTGTTAAAAATCAGCACATCTGATGTCTACTAGTCTCTCAGGGCAATCTGAGCAGAAATTGTTTGTACTGCCCTTCTTGTGAAGGACCAGGGATGATCCCTTAAGAATGAAGATTCCAAGAATGCTAGTGGGAGGGACAGAAGCAGGGCTGAGGAGGAGGAGTCACTTTCTTCCTAACCAGCAACCTCTTGCGGAGGCCAGTGGGCTCTGGGAGCAGGAAGCTATGCTTTAGAGTGAGGAGGGACCTTGGGACTTGGTCCAGCACTGGCAAGAAGTAGTTTCTGGCCCCACATTCTTATCATTATCCCTTTGCTCTCTGATTCCCATCCTGCATCTCTATAGAAGTTTCTTTCTTTTTTTAAATACATTAATGCATTTATGGGGTACAATGTGAAGATTTCATATAGAATTAGGAACACTTACATCACACTGGTTAATATATACCTCATCTCATTTACTTAATTATTGTGTTAAGACATTTATACTGTATACTAATAAATCCAACATGTACCTTTGCGTTATGCACCCTATGTGTGATCCCACCATTCACCCTCTCTCCTTTCTCCTTTATCTTGGGCCATAATTGTGATCTATTCTTCATATGAAAGTGTGAGTGATTGTAAATAGGTTTCATAATAGTACTGAGTACATTGGATATTTTTTCTTCCATTCTTGAGATACTTTACTAAGTCAGATATGTTCTAGCTCTATCCATGTAAACTAAACATAAAAGAGGTAAAGTCTCCATCTTTTTAAGGCTGCATAATATTCCATGGTATACACATATCACAATTTATGAATCCATTCATAGGTTGATAGGCACTTGGGCTTCTTCCATGACTTGGCTATTATGAATTGAGATGCAATGAACAATCTGATGCAAATATCTTTGTTATAAAGTGAATTTTGGTCTTTTGGATATATACCTAGTAGAGGAATTACAGGATCAAACTGCAGGTCTACTTTTAGATCCATGAGTATTCTCCATATTTCTTTCCAAAAGGGATGTATTAGCTTGCACTCCCACCAGCAATGCAGAAATGTTCCCTTTTCTCCACATCCACACCAGCATCTGTAGTTGTGGGATTTTGTTATGTGAGCCACTCTTACTGGAGTTAGATGATATCTTAAAGTGGTTTTGATTTGCATTTCTCTGATGATTAAAGATGATAAGCATTTTTTCATAGTCTGTAGGCCATGCACCTATCTTCTTCAGATAAATTTCTGTTCAAGTCCCTTGCCCACAATGAAATGGGATTAGTTGTTCTTTTCTTATTAATAAGTTTGAGTTCTCTGGGGATTCTGGGTATAAACCTTTGTCAGAAGGGGGGATTCGTTGAGGGTACAAGAAACCAGGTTACTCTGATTGCATTTCTGAGGTACAGTCCCTCTTACAATTGTGTCTTGCCTCCAAAAGGTGTGGCACACACACACAAAAAAATTTTTTTTGTAAAGATACAGGCTCCTTGGAGCCACAGGGGCCTCCCTTTTTTTTTTTTTAATTATCTTTTTTTTTTTAATTTATAGTTGGGGATTCATTGAGGGTACAAGAAACCAGGTTACTCTGATTGCATTTTTTAGGTACAGTCCCTCTTACAATCATGTCTTGCCCCCAAAAGGTGTGGCACCACCAAGATTTTTTTTTTTTGAGAGACAGAGACTCACTTTATCACCCTGGTAGGATGCCATGGTGTCACACATCTCACAGCAACCTCCAACTCCTGGGCTTAGGCAATTATCTTGCCTCAGCCTCCTGAGTAGTTGGGACTACAGGTGCCTGCCACAAAACCCAGCTATTTTTTTGTTGCAGTTTGGCTGGGGCTGGATTTGAACCTGCCACCCTCAGTATATGGGGCCAGCGCCCTACCCACTGAGCCACAAGCACCACCCTCTCCAATAATCTTTATAGTTTTTATCTTAAGTTTAAATCTTCTATCCAGTGAGAGTCAATTTTTGTTAATGGTGAAAGGTGTGGGTCTAGTTTCAGTCTTCTACAAGTTGCCAGCCAATTTTCCAAGCATCATTTGTTAAATAGGGAATGTTTCCCCCAATTTATATTTTTGATGGGCTTATCAAAGATCAAATGATGATAATTGTCTGGGTCATCTCTTGGTTCTCAATTCTGTTCCATACATCTGCCTCTCTATTTTTGTGCCCAAACCAGGCTATTTTGATCACTATAGATTTATAGTATAGTTTGAAGTCTGGTAGTGTAATTCCTCCTGATTTGTTTTTATTTCTGAGTAATGTCTTGGTTATTTGAGGTTTTTTTCTGATTCCATATAAATAAAGTACTATTTTTTCCAGATATTTAAAGTATGACAGTGGTGCTTTGATAGGGATTGCATTAAATTTATAAATTGCTTTGGGTAATACATTTTAACAATGTTGATTTTTTCCTATCCATGAGCATGAAATGTTTTTCCATTTGTCAACGTCTTCAACTATTTCTTTTCTCAGAGTTTCATAATTCTCTTTATAGAGATTTTTCACATTCTTTGTTAGGTAAATTCCCAAATATTTCATCTTCTTTGGCACAACTGTAAAGGGAATAGAGTCCTTGACTGTTTTTTTCAGCTTGACTATTATTAGTATATATGAAAGCTACTGATTTGTGAGTATTGATTTTGTATCCTGAGATGCTACTGTATTCCTTGATCACTTCTAAGAGTTTTGTGGTTGAATCTCTGGGATATACCAGGTATAAATTCATATCATCTGCAAAGAGTGAAAGTTTAATCTCCTATGACCCTATTAGTATACACTTGATAACCTTCTCTTACCTGATTATGATGGCTAAGACTTCCATTACCATGTTAAAAAGCAGTGGAGACAATGGGCAACCTTGCCTGGTTCCTGATCCGAGTGGAAATACTTTCAATTTTATTCCATTCAATATGATATTGGCTGTGGGTTTGCTGTAGATGGTCTCTATCAGTTTAAGAAAAGTCTCTTCTATATCTATTTTTTTAAGTGTTCTGATCATGAAAGGGTGCTGGATACTGTCAAAAGCTTTTTCTGCATCTATTGAGAGAATCATATGGTCTTTGTTTTTCAGTTTATTTATGCAATGTGTTATATTTATAGATTTACATATATTGAACCAATCTTCAGACCCTAGGATAAAACCCACTTGGTCATGGTGTATAATTTGTTTGAGGTGTTGGATTCTGTTTGCTAGGATCTTACTGAATATTTTTGCATCTATGTAAATTAAAGATATTGATCTATAGTTTTCTTTTCTTGTTGGGTCTTTTCCTGGTTTGGGGATCACGGTGATATTTGTTTCATAGAATGTGTTGGGAAGTATTCCTTCTTTTTTGATGTTTTGGAAAAGGTTAAGTAACATAGGTACTAGTTCCTCTTTAAAGGTTTGATAGAATTCTGATATGAAACCATCTGGTCCTGGACTGTTCTTTTTGGGGACATTTCATATAGTTAATTCTATTTCAGCATTTGATACAGGTCTATTCAGTATTTCCAATTCTTAATCTTTCTGATTAAGTCTAGAAAGTTGGTGTGCTTCCAAGTACTGGTCAATTTCTTTCAGATTTTAATATTTCTGAGAATAAAGTTTTTTGTAGTACTCATTAAGGATTTTTTGAATTTCTGAGGCTTCTGTTGTTATTTCTCCTTTGCCATTTCTGATTGATGATATTATGGACTTTAATTTTCTATTTTGGGTTAGGTTGGCCAAAGCTTTATCAATTTTGTTGAATTTTTCAAAAAGCCAACTTTTTGATTCATTGATCTTTTGAATAATTTTTTTGTTTTCAATTTCATTTAATTCTGCTCTGATTTTAGTTATTTCTTTTCTTCTGCTGAGTTTGGGGTTGGAATGTTCTTCCTTTTCCAATGGCTTAAGATGTCCCTTTAAATTATTGACTTCCTCTCTTTGTGTTCTCTTGAGGAAGGCCTGCAATACTATAAATTTCCCTCTTTGGACTGCCTTTGCAGTATCCCACAGGTTTGGATAATTTGTGTCTTCATTATTGTTTTGTTCCAAAAATTTGGCAATTTCTTTCTTAAACTCTTCTATGACCCAGCTATCACTCAGCATAAGGTTATTTAGTTTCCATATGTTTGTTTGAGTATGCAGATACCTACCTATCATTAGTGAGTTCAACTTTTATTGCATGATGATCTGAGAAAATACAAGGAATAATTTCTATACTTTTAAGTTTGCTGAAGTTAGACTTGTGACCTAAGATGTGCTCAATTTTGGAGGATGTTCCATGAGGTGATGAGAAGAATGTGTATTTAGTTTTGTTAGGATGCAGTGTTCTGTAGATGTCTGTTAAATTCAATTGTTGTATGGTGAAGTTTAAGTCCAAAATTTCTTTGCTTAGTTTCTTCTTGGAGGATCTATCCAACACTGCCAAAGGGGTGCTGAAATCTCCAACTATTATGGTGCTAGAGATATTAAACTGCTTATGTCTGTTAGAGTCTCTCATATAAATTGAGGCACATTCTGGTTGGGTGCATAAATGTTAATAATTGACATCTCATCATGTTGAGTGTTTCCTTTAACAAATATGAAGTGACCATCCTTGTTTTTTCTTACTTTTGATGGTTTCTAGCCTAGTGTATCTGCAAATAAAATTGGCAGCCCTCCTTTTTTCTGATTTCTGTTTGCCTGCATTGCAGATGGCCATCCCTTCACCCTGAGTCTATATTTATCCTTTAATGTAAGATGAGATTCTCATAGGCAGAAGATATCTGGCCTGAGTTTTTGTATCCAGACAGCCAATCTGTGCCTCTTAAGAGGATAGTTTAAGCCATTCACATTAATTGAGAGTATTGATAAGCCTGGTAGTATTTTGGGTGTCAAGTTTTTCCAAAGTCCAGTGAACATTTTGAATCTTTTCACCACTGTGGAAATTGGGTTTTGGTCAAGAATTTCAGAGTGAGTTTACTTTGGTGGTAGAGCATTGTGCTGGTCATTGTGGACAATGGGTCTGAGGATACCCTGAAGAGCTGTTTTGGTTATGGCAAATTTCTTCAACATGTGAATGTCATTAAAGTATTTAATTTCTCCATCATAAATGAAACTCAGTTTAGCTGGATACAGGATCTTGGGTTGAAAATTGTTTTATTTTAGGAGGTTGAAGGTAGATGACTATCTTCTTCTGGCTTGAAAAGTTTCAGCAGAGAGATCTGTAGTCATTCTAATATTCTACCCCTTGTAGGTTATGATTTTCTCACATGTGACTGCTTGCAGGATTTTCTCCTTCATATTAACTTTAGAGAAGTTAATTACAATGTGTCTAGAAGATGCTTTATTTGGGTTGAGTTGTGCTGGGGTTCTGAAACTGTCTGCTATCTGAATTTCAGTATCTCTTGCCATTCTTGGGAAGTTCTCCTCAATTATCTCTTGGAATAGAGTATGTGTGCCTTTTGGACCATCCTCTTCTCCTTTAAGGAATCCTATGAAGTGAATGTTTGCTCTTTTGGAGCCAATGATCCCACAATTCTCTCAGGGAATGATCTATTTTTGCTCTTCCTCTTTGAATGTTTGGGAGCATTCCAAAGCTTTGTCTTCAATGTCCGAGATCCTTTCTTCTTTCTGTTACTGAGGGATTCTACTGTATTTCTCATATCTTTGAGGGCTGCAAGTTCTTGCTTCAATGTGTCAAAACCTTTGGTGATTTTTGTCTTTGAGCTCATTGAATTCTTGAGACAACTTTTGAATTGCTCCTTGAAATTCTAATTCCATCTTTACCTTTCTTCTGTTAATCTTATTTGCAATCCAAATTCTGAATTTGATTTCTGACATTTCAGCCATTTGTTTATGAATGGGATCTTTTGTTGTGTCTCCTTTGTCATTCTTTGGGAGAGTTGATCTACTCTGATTATTCATGTTGCCAGAGTTTTTCCTCTAATTCTACCCCATGATTATTTTTCGCTGCTTGGCTAGAGAAGCTGGCAAGGTGAAATTGAATTGAGGGCTCCTGGCATTGTAATTAACCAGACCTTTACCAAAAAACTGGGACTGATGATTGTGACTTTTCCCTTAGAGCTTTACAAAAGTCCCATTCAGAACTACAGCCTGAAACTCTGGGGACCTGCTTGGTATGGTGGGGCTAGATGGCACTGACTGGTATTCAGCTAGTCTCTGTCCAGTCCTAGTGAATCAGTGGCTTTGGGCTGAAATCACAGCTGTGGAGATATATAAACAACAAAGACACCCTACCTCACCCCACAGGTGACAACTAGAAGGGGAGAATCCCACACTCCCACAACAACATGACCATGGTACAACCTTGGTGGGTCCCCAGGTGATCAGCCCAGGTCAAGAGTTCCAAAACAATTGTCCTGGTTGACACAAACACCAATCAGGTGGTAGAGTTCAAAAGGTCTTCAGCATCTAGGCAGCAGGGGTCCATTGGCAGCTCAATTTGACCCCAGTGGGAGGGAATGTGGAGCTGCCACCACTGTCAGTGGCAGCACTGCCACTGTTGGAGGTGGTGCCACTACTCTGGTGTATTGCTGTGTGCAGGTGCCAGAGCTGGCAGCCACTGGCCGCAAGGGTCACAGGAGCTGTGGAGTTGCTGACCCCCAGCCTCTGGCCACAGGAGCTGGCTGGGAAGCCGGAGGGTGGAGTTGCTGGCCCTGGGCTGCACAGGTCACAGAAGCTGGGGGAGGGGAATTGCTGCCATGGCCAGTGGTCACAAGAGCCTGGCAGGAAGCCAAGCTGCCCACTGAGGGCTGCCGAGCAGGGGAGCTGGTGGGCTGTGGTCCCCAGTGGTCAGTATCATGGGTCCTGAGCTGTGCTCTTTCCAACACAGGGCAAGTCTCTCTCCCCTTGTGGCTCCCCACCTCTATTAAAGTTATAGTTTCAGCACAATTGCCCCACAGCTCATGAGATGCCCCACTCTAGCAAAAATCTGCCAAATGCTCCAGATTTTGCAGAGGGTAGTCTTCCAGATTGCCAGGAGAGGGAGGAAGGGTAGATTGGGAGTTCAGAAAGGTAGGGAGAATATTAAATCAACTTTTGGGCCAGGCAGAGACTGTCCCAGCCCTCAGTTGTTCTCTCCCCTTTGGTGAAACAAAAGGTTCTCTGTTATCTGCTTGCCTCAAGCCACTCTCTTGGCGGGGGAAGAGGAAGGACTTCCATCCTCTTTGGGATGGATTTTGTACCTGAAATTTGTTTCCCTGGAGTCCCAGCTCGTCAAAGCAGGGGTGATATGAACCTATCAAACCTCTCTCTTAGCTCAGCTCCCAATTTTCTGCTTTATTTGGTTATTTCTGGCCATTATTTCTCCATCTGGATGAGAGCCTCTGTCAAAAGCTGGCTTCAGTCAGCCATCTTGCCTCCCTTCTCCTGTACAAAAATTTCTTTATAAGCAAAAGAGAGATTATTGTCTGTTGGCCAACAGCACTGAAACATGTTTCCTCCTAGACTGGAAATACACTTGACTTAAGGGAGGAATTCCAGAATGATGCTATGTCTTTACTTCCTTCTAACAGTGCCGTAGAGAGCAGTGGCTCTTCCCTGACCCCTGTCTGCACCATCTTCCAGTGGTTATCAGTCAGCATCACCCATATGTGCACTGTCAAATTATAGTGGAATTGGTAGCAACCAGACAGCAAGGGAAGGAAGTTGAGGTAGAGAAAGCTGATAGCCTTGAGCCCCTTTCCCTCCTTCAGTGCTACACGCACATTCTGTTACTGTGCTGCTCACTTGCTCTCCCCATTTCTGCAGGTGCCATGGTTAGAAGCCATCTTTCAGTGACTTTGGACCTTCAGTCTTGCTTTCCCATCTTAGGCAGTGGCTCCCTTTGAGCCACTTCTGCTCTTAAGCTCAGGTTTGGTCTGCTCAGCTTTTCTTGGGGGCTACTTTACTTTTTCACTGGAATCCCTGTGACACGTGTTACTACAGAGGAAGATTAAGTTGGTAAGTGGATAAAGTATTCCCCCTTTTGCTAACAGATCATTCCATTTTCACTTCTGGTTGTCAAATAGGTAACACTGCTGTTTCACACACCTGTGCTATCTGTACAAACATGTACTTTATTATTAATTACAGAGCTTAAGACTTCAGCTCATGCTTCAAGGACTTCAAAACCATCACACTGCCTTCATCTGAAGTTATAAATATTTAAACATTGGCAACAGATCTTAAAGAAAACATAGAATGATTTATTCTTTGAGAAGAGACCACTGTTGAGAAGTTTGGCATGAAGTCTTTTTCTTGGCACTAGCAGGACAAGTCAGCTTCTCAGCTCATGCACATACTGGGGTGAGTGACACGGGGCTATTGTGACTCTGCATAAAAATATAACAAACCTTGTAGGACTTCAAGAAGCAGCCTTGTGTGGAGCAGAAGAAATATACCAGCAAGATCCAAAATGAAGACAGATAGAGGGTACAGAAATGTCTCTGACAACACACATCTGGTTTATCACTGGAAATCATTTCTAAATCTGGAAAAATATTTTAAATCTGTACTTGAGGTAAACTGAAGGCCTATTAAAATTTCTTGGTTATTATTAGAGTAGACTTATGACATTTCCATATTTTTGAGGGTACAGTTATAGTGTTATATGGCATGCATGTATATATCTACCTATACATATATCCATCTATCTATCTGTATATGGATATATGAAGCCATATATATCTATCTACATGTATGAATATATACATGCATGCTGTATAACACATAGATCCCTCTCTCTCTCTCTCTCTCTCTCTCTCTATATATATATATATACACTACCATAACATATCTACATAAATATAAAACGCACCACTTGAAGATGTGGCTATGTGGGTCTGGAAGGCTTACTAACTGGAGAAGCAATACCATCCTAACCACCAGTCTCCCACCAGGCGTGACCCAGTAGTGGACTCAGCACAATGATAATTACCATAATATACGCCATGAATCATTAGGACCACTCACAAACAATGTTAAATGCACTATTAAAATAAACATAAAAATAATTTTGTCATTTTTAAAGAATCACTTCAATATGAGATATAAGAGCAGGCAAAGGTTTGGTTGTGAATCAGGATGGCAATGGGAGGGGATATCCCACACCTCTGTTGTGCTTTACAAACACCCTTCATGTTATCAGGTGGCAGCAAGTGACACAGGGCTCCCCCACTCAGGGCTAGACAGAGGTCCCCCCGTTTTTCTAGGCCTGAGCAGGCACAGGTCCAAACTCCACCTTTAGGCACAAACAGGGCCCTGCAGGCCGCCTTCGCTGGACACAAAGAAGCTCATAAAAAAGCATCCTGACCGGTATCTCATCTGGGCTGCCCTTCCCGGAGCAGGGAAGAGTTTTCCTGGAGCAGGGAACTTAAGGACCAACTGTGGCAGTTTTAAAATTAACTTCTGCCCACAGGCCCCTGGCGCCAAACGTTTGTAACATATTTCAGATATATATTCCATCTCCCGGAAATCCCTTGCCCACAGGACAAGAAAAGCAGTTTAGAAACCCCTAGACAGAACACCCAAATGGGCTGTCCACTCGAGTACCCCTCCACTGCTGGAGGTTCTGACCCCCCCCTTTTGCTTATTTATCAATGAAATCTGTTTGGTGACTTGCTCATATGGTCAGTAGATTCATTCTTCGAATCTTTAGGACCAAGGACTCAGCAAAGAGAATTGTGGCTACTTGAGGGCCAGGATCTTCAGCACCAGCAGTGGTGAGTGAGAAGCTCGGCCCCAGGGACCTTCAGCACCAGCAGTGGTGAGAAGCTTGACCCCGGAACCTTCAGCACCAGCAGTGGTAAGAAGCTCGACCCCGGAACCTTCAGCACTAGCAGTGGTGAGAAGCTCCGCCCTGGGATGTCCTGGTGCTCTCAGGCTCCCTGGCTCTCCTGCTGGCAGAAGGGGTGTCTACTCTGTGCTCCTGAGTGACAGCCCAGCTCAGATGTTCTAGGGGGACGTTGAGAGAGACGTGAAACTCCTGATGGGGTTTAAGGAATTTCCAGAAATGTATGACTTGATAAAGTACAAATTTAATTCACTGCAGACTTTTTGTAGAGGTTTTAAAATTCCTCAAAATACCTAACATGTCCTGGTTAATTATAAGTTTGAAGCTTCTATAGAGGTGTGTTACAAACTAAAATATATAAAGGCCCAAGGTAAAACAGTACAGAGTAAGGGAAACACATTAAACCTGATAACTGAGGTTGCAACGAGAGAAAACCTTCTACCAGCTCCAAAGAATTGTTGCCAAAGGCTGCTTAATCTTCTGAAATCCAGAGACGTCGGAATGCTAGATATTTTTATGTTAAATGTTCCTATGACAAAAATATTTTGCATTCAATTACAGCACATCATCTCAAGCCCATTAGCCCCTGACTCAAGGCTGGAGTCTACAGACTGTTAGAATTACTAATACTCTGTTAACTTTCTCTCCTGTGACCGGAGTGCTCAGAGATGGCGCTGTCCTTCTGGCTGGAAACTCTGGCCACCAACAAAAGGGCTGCATTCGCTCCCGTCCGTATCTCTCACACCCCCCAGACTGTGCACTTGAGCCAGTCACAAGGCCAGGCAAAGCTTCAGTTGATGCTGACAGCCTTTATGAAATAATTTCTGTGGGGGGGGGGGTAGGAGGCATAAGGCAAGTTTGTATGGAAAAGTGAAAAATGTAATTTGGTTTGTACATTGAAGGAGCTCACAGCTCATAAAATCATTATGTGACTGATAGTGTGCTTTGTTGCAGAAATAGCCAGGTGAAAATTCTTTTTTGTTTTTTCCTTTGACTTAGCATTCTGACGATTTGATTGAATTTGTGACTGTTCCCCTTTCTGTTGCCCATTATTTGACAGGCATTATATATGAACAGTGGAAAAACCCAATACCTTTACTGAAAAGTTGAAAAGTAGATTAAAGTCTGGGTGGAAAAACGAGTAATTACCTTATTCACAGAGACTCATTAAAGTTTCATTGTCTTTACTGGAAGAGGAAAACAAAGGTCCAATTCATTTAGATGTCAGATTTCGCTAATTACCAGGGGCTGCTACAGAGATCTGAAATAACTGTCTCTGAATTACTGGTCTCTCAGACGCATGATTTTCTTTGAATGAAAATGCCCGCTTTTTTCATTACTTCTTCTGTATAACTCCTGGGAAAATACTGAAATCAAAGTCTCTGATGAGCTAATATTTGTCCTAACCCTTAAAACAAAATCAAAGTTCACACTTAATGAGTATTTAGCTCTTCAGAAATTCTGATGATGTGTTCATACGAAAAGACCTGGTAGAGAAACTCCCAGATGCCTAAGAAATTTGACTGTTGTGTACAATGACAATCACTCTCTGAAACATTTTCAGTGTGTTTAGATATTTTCCTCATCTCTCTCCAGTGGACATCTTCAAAGAGCAAGACCTGCAGTGTCCCACAGCTCAACATACTGGGCAGTTATTTCCTGTTGTAAAGATTCTCATGTCGAGAAATGTTTGGCTTTGTCTCAGTGACTTTTAACACACTTGAACATACTCGTTATCTCATTAGCTTACGTCTTAGGGATTTTTGACAAGAAGTTAAAGAGACAAGAGGTATTGAAATGCCTTCTATCAAGATTGTATTAATTCTTCCAGTGGAAAAAAAAATTAAGTAAAAGAGGGAAATGCAAATTCCATGAGAGGCTCAAGAAGAATAAAAACAATAAAACAAATACAGTCATTTCAAAGAAACTTCTAAGTGTGTAAAAAAGAGAGATTTTTCAGTGATTGGATGTAATAAATGACATGAAGGCTAAGTTAACCAGTTTGATGAAAATATTTCAAACTGTATGTGAAAACACCACACTGTACCCCATGATTGCATTAATGTACATAGCTATGATTTAATAAAATTAAAAAAAAATTGTGTTAGAAGCAAAAAGAGTAACGTCTCCAACAGAGAAAATTTTCACCAAGGCACGTGGATCCCTGATGGATTGATTTTCAAGTTAGGACTAAAGGACTTCCCAGGGTGAGTCAAGTGGCTGGAGTGCCCCACACATCAGATGAGGGCAGAGCAGACAGGAGGACAGGGGGATACTGGAGCATCCTCTGGGGCTGTCCCACAGGTTGTGGGCATGTGGCGGGGCAGAAAGGCAAAGTGTCTCTCTCAGATTAAAGGCACGGTCAAGTGACAGAGAGCAGGAAGAATGCCCTTGGTGAGTCCCCACAGTCCCAGTCTGCAGACTCTAAAACTGAAAAGCCTCCTTAGAACTGTTGGCAGCTCCTGAAGAGGTTTCTAAGGGTGGTGTCATATGCAAATTTTGTCTATGATGATGAGGGGCCTCGGACCTTCTTGAGTTACTTCTCATTCACTCCCCTCAGCAGAAGGATATGGGGGAAAAAAGGAGGATTTAATTGTGCAAGCTATCTAATTTAGCCTTGAAAACCTTACTTGATGTGGCAGCAACACACTCTAAAATGAAGACTTGAGAAACGCACACTCCCCATGTTCTGATGAGAACTGCCACTGGTCTGTACTGTGGACCAAGCCGAGTCCCCCAACTTCCCATGTGCTGATGAAATCAGCCACCAGTCTGTACTGTGGGCCAAGCCAATTTCCCCAAAACACCTTTGGCTGCTGTCAGTGAAGAGCATCCTAATTATGCTTTAAAAAAAAAAATCAGTTTCCTATTTTAAATTCTGGTTGTCCTTCGACATAAAAACAAATGTAACCTGACAGGAACATTACTCAGCTCTTTTCCTGGCAGGGGTCGAGAGCTTCCTGGCCCGGAGCAGTGAAGGCAGTGGGCCACAGACCTCATGGAGACACTGGCCTAGTGACTGTGTTTTCGGGGGCAAATGAGCAAACAGGGCCCCAAGAGTGCACAGCTTTGAAAGAGTCTATTTACACATTTCTGCACAGAATGCAAGTGCTTTGCTCATAAACCCTCACAGACAAATTCTCAGGTGGGCAGGGGACAGGAAAAAGCATTCCGTAGACAAGGGCAAGTAATTTACTCAAAGCAGCTTAACCAATCTGTGTTAAGGTGAAGCCTCTCAAGTCCTGTGTGCTCTGTCACCATGATCTGTATTTTCACATTATAAAGCATGCACTGGACCCCATGCTGTGGGTTCCTCTGAAATGCCATACATGCTTCTACTACATCTACCAGATACATGCAGACACCACATGCTGGATATCTCAAGGAATAATGGAATTTGGGAATATTCCCCTTTCTGTTGTCCGGCCATTATCTGTACCTGCAACTGTGGCTCCCGCATCCCCTGGTCACTCTCCCACCCTCAGAATCTGCATTCCTTCCACCAGTCCATTGCACTTGCACTCACCAAGGTCACTCACAAGTTTCTTCTTGCAAAATCCAGAGAATGGCATTTGAATCAGGTTTCAAACAAACATAATTTACTGTCGCACACATGCCCTGCACCATAATTCTTGGGATGACATAAAGACTTTTACTAAGAGTACTCTACAACTTCAATAAGAAAACAGGAATCAGCACATCAGAAAATTTGAAAAGAATTTTATTTTATTTATTTATTTATTTATTTTTGAGACAGAGCCTCAAGCTATCCCCCTGGGTAGAGTGCCATGGCATCACAGCTCACAGCAAACTCCAACTCCTGGGTTCAAGTGAGTCTCCTGCCTCAGCCTCCCAAGTAGCTGGGACTACAGGCGCCCGCCACAACGCCTGGCCATTTTTTTTGGTTGCAGCCATCATTGTTGTTTGCGGGCTGTAAAAGAATCACAGCAAACTGATAGGATTGAGGGAGAATAAGAATGGAAAAATGGCACCAAGACAGTACACAGAAGAAAACAACCAGAGGCTTCCATGACACTTCAGAATAAAGAATTTAAATGATGGGGGCAGCACCTGTGGCTCAAAGGAGAAGGGCGCTGGCTCCATATACCAGAGGTGGCAGGTTCAAACCCAGCCCTGGCCAAAAAAAAAAAAAACAAAAAAACAAGAATTTAAATGATGGTCACATCATAGGCTGATACCTAAAAAATGCTCTCTTCAAAAAATGAAGCAATTTTTTAAGTCTTCTTTTAAGAATGTTGGGGCCTAATTTATGTTCCTATGAGGATAATAACACAATTTACAAGCACTGCTAAAGTTTATAAAGCACTTACTATGTATAGTCCCTGTTCTAAACAGTTTATGAGCATTAACTCATTTAATAGTCACAATAACTCAACAGCCTATATTGTGCTACTGTCCCCATTTCAATAAGAAACAGAAATGTCATGGGACCTGACCAAGGTCGCACGGCTAATGCAGAGTGGAGCTGTGATATACACTGAGGGTTCTGTAAAGGTCTGTGTTTTTAATTTAGACAATATGCAATTCAGATCTCAAGAGCAATCACGGAAAGGGCAAAACGCAGTGAGGCCCAAGAGAGAAGCACATGAAATGCTGCACTCAGGGAGATTTCTATATTGGAAATTGGGTGAAGTAGTCTTTAGTCCAGTCCCACCCCAGATAGCTGAGAAAATCCAGACTCACTGTTATCCCAGTCAGCCTAGTTTTCATAAAAATATAGACGCTAAGGGAAAACAGACGTTTGAGAAAAAGCAATCAGGAAGGGGGAAAACCAAAAGTGACAAACAGAATATCTGACATGAGAAAAATTACTAACGCAGTGAACGTGAGGACTTTCAATGTATTGGAACAGCACTCTCCAAAAAAGAAACCCCAAAGGGAAGAAAAGTTTGTTAATATAAAAAAGCAATGAGAGTTTAAGAAAGACCTTGGAAGTGAAACATAATTACTGAAATTAGAACATCTAAAGATGGATCAGATTCTAGAAGGCACACAGCTGAAAATTAGATTAATAATTCAGAAGGTCAAGTCAAGAACATCTAAAACAGAGAGCAAAAAGACACATATCTTGAAAAAGTAAGCAATGTGAAAAATTAGCATACAAAGTCTAACTTCCGTTTTAAAAAAATTTTTAAAGAGAACCAGGACAATAAATGAATGCATAATAAAAAGAAAACCCTTCTAAGCTAAAGAAATGCACAAAGTTCAGATCAAAAGAGTTTGTCGAATTTGGAGCACTAAATTCTGGTGATGGGAGAAGCAATGACAACCAGAAAATAACTTTGAGGTGCACAAGGACAAATCCAAAACTACTGTGTGCGATATGATAAACTATATGATATCGAGAAACATAAGAGGCTCTGCATACATAGGAAATTCTACTATTTGAAGGTATTAAAACTCCTAAAATGGATCTAAAATTCACTGCAATCCCAGTAAAAAAAAAAAAAAAAAATTCTAGTTGGAAATGTGCAAAACTTCAAAAGATGACAAAATTCATATGGCAGGATAAAGAGACAAGAATAATTAAGATAGTTGTGAAGAAGGATAAGTTACCTATAATATGTTAAGTCTTATTAAACAACTAGAGTAATTTAAAAAATACCATGGGGCATTGCAGGGGACCAGAATAGAGAACTCAGAATGTGGAAATTTGCCATGCCACAGAAGTGGATCAATGTCAGAGGAGAAACAATGGGCTATCAATAAATTTTGCTGGAACAAATGATTTTCCATGTTCAACAGAATAATTATCCTTGCCTCACACACACAGAAAACTAATTTGAGATGTATTAAAAACCTAAAAGCACAAAGTTTTTGGAAGATTCTCCTGACACAGTAAAGTTGACCTGATCAAGATGAGTTTTGACCAAACGATTCCATTTCTAGGTTTGAAAACTGTAAGAATTTCTATCCTACATGCACAAAAAGATACATACAAAAGGGCTCATTTTATAATATCTCGTAATAGTGAAAAACTAGAAAAAGACCTAAAATAGATAAATTGAGGTATATACACATATATATGTACTTCTAGTGAGATAGAAAAATAAATAAAATTGAACTATATGAAATTATATGCTGTACATATAAATGTTTTAGAAAAAGTGCAGATTGACACACATAATATTGTGCCACATATGTGAAGATTCAAAGCAGTCATCATTTCACATTACTTATGGAAATCTATGCATATACTGAGAATATAAGTTTATACATAAGAAAGAAAGAAACTACCTTCAGAGGCCTGGCTCCCCCTGAGGAGGGGTGGGTAAGCAAAGCCAAGGAGGGCGGTCCAGGGTCTCTAATTGAATCTGAAATGCTTTATTGAATCTGTAACATTATATTATATCTTACTTAACACAGTGGATGCTAGTTATATCATGTTCTCTGTGCTTTCCTGAGTGTTTATAACATTCCATGAGAAATGTAGCCAGACAAAAGGCACTGCACTTACCAAAGTGAGTAATGTGTTTTCTCATAGCAAATTAGTCAACTTCTCTCGCACCTGGGAATGTCTCAGCAGGAAACGTCTAATAGCGATTGCTCACACACATGCTCCACTGTGCCCAGAATGAGGATGTAACCTCCAGTAATGAGTTTGAGTACACACTGACAGTCCAAGAGCCTTCTGGGAGCGACATAGGAAATTCAAGAGGAAAGACCCATCCAGCTGGCGGGTCTCAGTCCCCAAGGCCGTCCTCCACTCCAGGCAGTGGTGCGGGGTGATTCTCACACACTCAGGACAGACTGAGAACATAGCGTCTTGCATTTGAATTACTGAGTGGGACCGCTTCCTGAAAATCCTGGTCGTGGGGTCCACGATGAGTGCACGGAGGGGGAGTGGAAGAAGGCAGGGCTTTCCCTCCACATTTGATAAACTTCTCTTCTAACACAGGAAGTCCCCAAGCTACAAGCACCTGACGTACAACTCTCACAATGGAGGCTTTTGCAGGTAATAGGTCAATGTACCTGTTTCAACTTACATACAAATTCAACCTAGGAACAAATTTACAGAATCCATCTGGTTTGTAACCCAAGGACCACCTGTAACAGAGTCATTATCAGCCAGAGATACAGAGCTAAGGCCTTCTGTCCCAGGGCACCAGGGACCGGCTCTGAGGCTCGGAGAAGCCCACATGCCCTGGAGCTAGATCCTCACTGTAGTTATGCTGAGTTTCAAGGCAGCTGACTGTGTCCTCAAATGTCAGGGTTTCAGGAAGCTGGCCTGGTCTTCACTCTTGGGTCCTCCATTTCTTGGAATATTCTTGATCAGAAAATGGCCAGATACCCCAAAGTAAGACAAGCATGAAACAAAGTTTATTGAGGAAAAGAAAGATGGGTTTCCAGAGTGAGAATGATATATAATAGGCTACAGAGCAAGACACATCCGCTCACCTTAGTGAGCTGCCTCCATTGCTACAGCAAGTAGGCAAGAGGCAGGGAGGCCAGGGACATGGCCCGTGGTTCTGTTTTATGCCACCTGGGTCAGGCCTACCCCCTGGTTCAGAGGTCACTGTGGAACCACTGTCTTACTGTGCAAGTGGACCTGCCACAAGCCTCTCTGAGGGCCCTGGGAGGAGGAGAGTGGACTCCATGATATTATCCTTGAGCCTGCTCCAGGTCACCTGCCAGACTCTGTAGCACCTGTTGCTGGGCTGGAGCGTCCTCTACATCCTTGTGCACTTGGCTCACTAAGTTCTGATTGTAGGGTGGACCCTCCTCCCCAGGTGTGAGAATCACTTGGGACAGAATTAAGGTGGGTGGCACCAAGGTGGGGGCCTGGGGGCCCTGCCCTTGTTCTCCTTCCCCAGGAGAGTTGTGTCCTAACTACCTACCTAACAGTTATAGTGCTGGGTTCTGGGCAGCCACAGAAAAGAACCTGAAGGATCACATGGTTAGTCATCTTCAGAGCCAGCTGTCCCATGGAACAGATCTGCTCTTGCCAAACAGTAACACTTATGCCGTGGGTCCCACAGAATGCTAACAGGGTGACTGGGAGACACATCTCTCTGGGAGGCACTGTTCTTTTGTATTAGTTTGGAATTGCACTAACGCTTTGTTCTCTTAGTAGGCAAAGCACAACCTAATACAGCACTTGCAACCCACGATTTCACTGGGTTCCTACAACCTCCCAGTGTGCGCTAGGTTTGCACTATGAGAAGAAGTCACACTGGCTGATGAGGGTGAAATGGAGGATGCCTTGTGCAGTCTGTGTTGCTGCCACAAAATGCCTGAGTCTAGGGGCACCTGGTCTGGTCATCTGGTTTGGGCTTCCTTGTTGGGTCCTTCCAGGCAGAAGCACAGGAGAGAGAGAGAGTGCTCACATCCATAAACCTTTCTATTTCAGCCTTGGTCCACTCCTGAGGGCAGAGCAGACAGGACTCAAACATCCCCCAACATGGTCAGATAGGGGATTAAGTTTCCAACCTATGAATTTTAGGAGACACAGTCAGACCACAGCATGTGCTCTGGCATAAGATGCAGAAACAGAAGTTTCAGGGGCTGGGACGTTTCCCAGCCACCTTCCTCCTTAGCTTCAGGTCCAGATCTCAGGCACCACTGTTCTGTTCTCAGACTTATTCCAGAAAATGACCTGTCTTGTTCCCTGGCCACAGAGAAGTGTGGCTTCAAGACTTAACTCAGGAATTAAGAATTGGTCCGGTACACAACTTTCCCCAGCTGTCTAAGGAAGGAAGCAGGACACCAGCCTGTTGAGGTTTCCTGATTGTCTTACACTGCAAGGGTGATGAAAGACTTCAACCTCAATCACTTTTTTCTGTTATTTTGACCTTACAGAGAAGCAGCTCCCAGGAGAGCAGTCTGGCTGGGCTGGCTGTCTCAGGATCATCGATGGTGCTTGTTAAAATAAACATGGATGGGTCCCAACATCAAGGATTCTTATTTAATATAAGCTCACAGTGGGGCCCTACAGCCTGACTTTTTCCCCCAAAGCTCCATCTGCAATTCTTAGATACAGCTAATTTGGGGAATCATCATAGAAGGAAAAGATAAGACCCCTCTGAGTGCCTGAAGTCGAGGGTTAGGGAGCTCCCAGGAGTAGGGATTTACCTATATTTCAAATAAGTTCATCATAAAATTTGGGCAAAGAATTTCAAATGAAGGAACTTGAAAATGAGGAGGGCTTTATGCATCTTTATTCAGACATTCCATATTATATTACAAGAAATTGGATGGAGCTGGCTTGTGCAGGTTGTGGAGAGCCAATTGTTAAATTTTCAGGAATTTTGTCATACAGTTGTTAAACCATTAGTAAATTGGAAAGGGATAGGGTGGGTGTGTCCACACTGTGGAAACCAGGCCATGCCCCCTTGCAGGAGGTCAACTCCCTGGGGAGCTTCTTGTGAATTTACCATCCACATCACTGGCTATAGAGGATGTGAGAAGCAGTGTATAGAAACATTAACACTTCACATTGTGCCATTTTGTCATTCTCTTAATGCATCCAATTGAATTTAGTACCAAAATATTCACTACCCATCAATCATTACCCCCTTGAAAAATACAATATAGTCTCTCCTTTCACAGACCAAAAATTTACATCATCCCATTTTCTTTTCTTTTTGAATTCATATCTCCTTTCCACATCTACCACAGAACGGTATTCAAATATAATATGTTTAAAGCTTAGAGTCTATTTTTGTTCATCTCATCACATTTCTCTGTAATAGAATAGGTACAGAAATTAAAAGTAGAGATTTATGAAATTTCCTGTGATCATAAAGGTCTAAGTTTTAAGTGTTATTTTCTGGGTTGAGTTATCAGTACTATTTATTATTAATAGTAGACAAGCAAGCAAAATAAGATAGACATGTTAGTAATATATAAATGATGATCAATTATAAAAAGCACTTTTTGGAAATGCATCTTTAAATAATGGACGGGGCTGCTCAACTTGGTTACGTATTGAAGGATAAACATTATCTACTGCTAGAATGAAGCAGGCTCCACACTAGGCTTTGTTACTCTTTTTGCCTGGCTTAATAGGAACACTGAAGGAAAACTTGTTAAAATTTAGGAATGGAAAGAATTTAGTTACAGTCATGTCCTATGAATCTCTGAAGTCCTCCTTAGTTACAGGCCAAAACATCGCCACTGTAGTTCCCAGGAGCAGTTCTTTTTTTTTTTTTTTCCTTTTCTCCTGTTGCCCTGGGTAGAACATTGCAGCTCCCACCAACTTCAAACTCCTGGGCTCAAGTGATCCTCTGTAGGACTACAGGTGCCTATCACAATGTAGTTTTTCTATTCTTAGACACAGGGGTCTCACTCTTGCTCAGGCTGGTCTCAACCTCCCAAGCTGAGGTGATGTCCCTGTTCCAGCCTTCCAGAGTGCTGGGATGACAGGCGTGAGCCACTTTTTTTTTGTTGTTGTTGCAGTTTTTGGCTGGGGCCAGGTTAGAACCTACCACCTCTGGTATATGGGGCCAGTGCCCTACTCCTTTGAGCCACAGGCACTGCCCTGTGGTGCATTCTTGATGGAGTGAGTGTGTGGAGGTCATGAGCTGGGGAGAAGGAAGCTCAGGACTTGGAGTCGAATGCCCTGAGATCTCAGTTTCATCTCTTGGTGTCCTGCCTCTGAGATGGTAGATCTCTGAAGTTTATCAACCTGTTGCCTTACTTACCACCTGAATTTGGATAATATCCCATCATATAGGGCTGAGGTGAGGTGAAGTAATAAAATAAAAGTGTCTCTAGCTGTTTTACTTGACACAATGCCCTCCAGCTTTGTCCAAGCTGCCACACATGGCAGAGCTTCATTCTTTTTCATGGCTGAGTAGTATTCTATTATTTAAAAATAGAAGTTTTAATTTAAAAAACAAAGGAAGGTATCAAATGCAGTGAGAATTTGCAAGTGCTCAATACATGAGAGCTCTCATGTAAGATCCAGGACTCTCAGGAGGCCTCTATTCTCATCGACCTGAAAAAAGATTTATGTCAATGTTCCTCATTAAATACTATAAAAAATTGGCAGAAGCACCCCACCCCACACATGTAAGAGGCCTGATATGTTCATCTCCACCGAAATTTACCAATGCGGTTTTGGCTTCATGAGAGGATACAAGATCCTTAAAAAAAAAAACAAAAAAATGAAAAGAAAAAAAGTCTGTCTATACCCATCTAAGCCGCACTGGTAAATTTTGGTGGAAATGAACACATCAGGCCTCTTACATGTGTGCAGTGGGTGCTTCTGCCAATTTTTTGTAGTATTTAATGAGAAACACTGACATAAATCTTTTTTCAGGTCAATGAGAATAGAGGCCTCCTAAGAGTCCTGGATCTTAGGAAGGGAGCTGGGATCTGTTGTTAATTCAGGGCTGCACAGTTAAGATTATAAATAAGGGGCACAGCATCAAACCCCAAGTCAGCAGAGTGCGGGTGGCTTTGGTAAACATTTTTAAGAGATGACTACTCATCTCTTCCAAGTGACACAATGACTAAATGTTTGTGAACTTAATAACTTGCATCACACAAAAGAAAACAGAAATACAAAGGCCAAGTGAACCTTATTTCTTTCTGTTGTCCTGCAAACAGTGAAAATTTTTCATCCAACAACATTTTTAGGAGTTTTAACTAGATAAGATTTTAATTAAGAAGCCAACTATCGATGACAATGAATTCGAAACCAATAGAAAATTGAAGTTCAAACTTTAAACCTCTCAGCAAGAACAGTTTTGAAAGGAAATGCTAACAGACCCCTGCTGGGGGCCGCACTGACAATCAGAGAGACCTTTCCCTGTGCACCTTCTTTCCAGCTGCACCCACCAGCCAGAGCCGTCATTGGCCACGTCCTGCTGCTGACACCACGAGGCAGTGATAAGGAGGGTGCCAGAAATAACAAGTTGGAGCCTAGGCAAAGCCCCAGAGGAAGCACTCAGCGTTGGATGTGAGTTCACCATTGTTGGGAGGGAGCACAGGGGAAGGAAAGAGTGACTGCCTGTGATGGAGACTCTCTGTACGGACGCTGTGGAAGGATCTTGCTCTCCTCAGCCACTCAGAACTGCCAGGAAATCATCTTTTTCTGAAATTTACTTTGATGGTGGCATTCATTTCCAGGCTGCTATCTAGCGTTATTCTGGTATTAAGAATATTTTTTAAATAATAAATATGTGAAATAATCCAACATCAGGCTGATGTTTATAAACATAAGCCAAGCTCATTTTGTGTAACTGTGATGCTATATCCAATCATGGGGAATTCATTTCGCTAGAGGGGATAAATGATCTCACTGGCCTCCCATGCTCAGAATCAGTTTCTTTCTTTAGTGGCATGTGGTTGGGAGGCAGCGATTGGGAACATCTCACAAAAGGCATGCACACCCACTCTGCTTACGTGTCCCCATGGCGGTCTCTACCAAGCTGCCCTTCCAAAGCTGTGAGTGAATCCTACAGCTGTGAGGAAGACAGAGCTGGTAATTTCTTTCAACAGCCAAAAGCCACATAGACTTTGAAACGTCAGTGAATGTTAAACTGGACAAGACTTGTCTGTAGTTTCTGGACTTAGCTTTTCCTGAGCATGCTACTTTGTCAGTTATAAGACTGTGTTTGGTGAAGTCACTTCCATTTGAATCATATAAAAATATTTATGTCTCCATTATGCCACTGAGAAATCATGGAATTATAGAGACAAAGAGGACCTGAGAATAGGCAACAGATACAATTCTAGTACCCAAAACTTACTTAGTCTTTATCTATTATGGGCCAGCCCTGTATTGTATTATCGTGTCTATTAAGTACCAGATCCTGAAGTACAAAACTAAATGTCTTTGTCTCCACACTTAGGGAGCTCACAGTCCAGAAGGAAGAAAAATTCATACAGAACAAAATGAACTACAAATGTGGCCGAGTTCACCCAGAGACACACAGACACAGGAGCACAACAGAGATGAGGATTTAAAAGTCAGACGCAGCTTCCCAGAGAAGGGAGATTTCTGTTCGTTTGGGAAGGGTCAGTTCTGTTACCCAGAAGAAAAGTAACAGGGGAGAAAGATACAGAGAAGAAAGCCAGAGGGAAAGGTGTTCTAAAAATAGAAATTAGCATGGACAAAACAGGCAGCACACAGAGGTGTCAACCTGCTTGCTGTTTTGTGTAATGTGAGTAAAATCCACGGCCCTTGAAGCACAGGTAGATGGCCCAGAAATGCTGCTTGACCATTTACTAGGAAGTCTAACCCGATTCCAACTTGGGAGGTACCACGGATGATTCCCACAAGGGAATGTCATAGTTATACAGTAGATTCTCCATAGCTAACCACCTCCCTAACTGACCACCTGCTCAAGCTGACCTCATTTTCGCAGACCTACCATGTACCACACATATGGATCAGCACAGGAGGGCTGGGGCCTTATGTTGACCACCTCCATGTGACGACAAGCTTGTTACAATCCCTTGGGTGGTCACCTTACAAAGGTTCAACTATATTTGGCTTTAAACATTGACTCTGATGGTAGCAAAACGGATGATTGAAAAGGAGAACAGCAAGGAACAGCTTCTGGATGTATCTGGGAAAGCAAACTATTAATATATAATAAGACTGATCTATTCTAAATTGGGGCAGTGAATGAAATCAGCTAAGGAGGGGCTGATGGGGTCTTATACTTTCTTTACCTTTAGATCCCACAATTCAGTTTCCTGTGTGGTTCTAAACACTGATAAAACATAAGGTGAAAAGTGACCCAAGGTCCACATCAAAAGTTAGTACAGTACTATATTTAAGAGTGGAGTTAATTTTTGTAAGTGGCAGGAGGTGCAGGTCCAGTTTCAGCCTTTTACATGTGGCTAATTAGTTCTCCCAGCATCATTTATTAAGTAGGGATTCTCTTCTCCACTGTATGCTTTTGTTTGCTTCATCAAAGATCAGATGGTGATATGGGACTGATTTCATCTCGAGATTCTCTGTTTTGTTCCATATGTCTCTGTCTCTATTTTTCTGCCAGGACCATGCTATGTTGATCACTTTAGACCTGTAATATAATCTAAAGTCTGGTAATGTGACTCCACCAGATTTGTTCTTATTTCAAAGAATTGTCTTGGCTATTCAGGGTTGTTTACAGTTTCATGTGAAACATAGAACTATTTTTTCAGGATCTTCAAGGTATGATGTTGGTATTTTAATGAGGATTGCATTGAATTTGTAAATTTCTTTGCATAGTATAGACATTTTAACAATGTTGATTCTTCCCAGCCATGAGCATGGTATGTTCTCCCATCTGTTAATATCCTCTGCTATTTCTTTTCTCTCTTCTCTCTGTAGAGATCCTTCACATCCTTTGTTAAGTAAAATCCAAGTAACTTTCTTTGGTGCTATTTTGAAGGGTCTTTGATTTGATTCTCAGCTTGCCTGTTGTTGGCATATATAAAGGCTACTGATTTGTGAACATTGATTTTATGCTATAGTTCTTGGTCACCTCTAGGAGTCTCATGATTGAGTCCTTGGGATTTCTTAAGTATAAGATCATATCATCATCAATGAGCAATAGTCTGACCTCATATGTCCCTATTTGGATGCCCTTGATATCCTTCTCTTGCCTGATTGCATTGACTATGACTTTCAGTACTATGTTGAATAGTAGTGGTGATAGTAAACATCCTTCCCTGCTTCCAATTCTAAGTAGAAATGCTTTCAACTTTACTCCATTCAGTATAATATGGCTGTGTGTTTCTTGTAGGTAGCTTCTATCAGTTTAAGAAATGTCCCACCTATGCCTATTTTCTTAAACTAAAATAAGGATGCAAAATTTTGATTCTTGCCCAAAAAAAAAGATGCTAAATTTTGTCAAATGCTTTTTCTGCATCTATTGAGAGAATCATATGGTCTTTGTTGTTTTTCTGTTTATGTGATGAATTACATTTATGGATTTACATATCTTGAACCAGCCTTACATCACTAAGATGAAGCCCACCTGGTCATGATATGTTATTTTTTTGATTTGCAACTGAATTCTATATGCTAGGATCTCGTTGAGTATTTTTATCTCACTATTCATTAATTACATTGGTCTGTAGTTTTCTTTTTTTGTTAAGCCTTTTCCTTGGTATCAGGGTAATATGCACTTCATAGGAGTTGGGGAGGGTTCCCTTCTTCTCACTTCTCACCACTTACAAAAATAAGCTTAAGATGGATAAAAGACTTAAACATAAGGCATAAAAATACAAGAATCCTAGAAGAAAATGTTGGAAAAACACTCTCACAGATATCAGTCTAGGAAAAGAATTTATGAAGAAGTCTCCAAAAGCAATCACAGCAACAACAAAAATGAACAAATGGGACCTGATCAAATTAAAAAGTTTCTACACAGTCAGCAGATTAAATGGACAATCTACAGGATGGAAAAACATTTACATTTTTTACATCTGATAAAAGGCTGATAACCTGAATTTGCAAAGAACTCAAGCAAATCAGGAAAAAAAAAATAAAACAACCCATTAAAAAGTGGGCAAAAGACATGAACAGAAAATCTTCAAATGAAGATAGTCTCATGGCTAACAAACACATTATAAAAGAATGCTGGACATATCTAATCATCAGGAAAATGTAAGTCAAAACCACAATGAGATATCACCTAACACCAGTGAGAATGGGTCTTATCCAAAAGTACCCAAACAAGTGCTGGCATGGGTGCAGAGAGAGGAGAACACTCATACATTGTGGATAGAACCACAGACTACTACACCCTCCATGGAAAGTAGTGTGGAGATGTTTTAAAGAACTAAAAATAGACCTCACTTTTAGTCCAGGACGTCTACACACTAGTAGGTATTTATCCAAAGGAATAAAAGGTATTTTATCAAAAAGACACTTGCACGTTAATGTTTATAGCAACACAATTCACAATTGCAAAGATGTGGAAACAACCCAAGTGCCCTTCAATATATAAATGGATTAGTAAAATGTAGTATATATATGTGTATACCACGAAGTGCTACTCAGCCTAAAAACTAATGGTAATGTAATAGTTTTTGTAACCACCTGGATGGATCTGGAGACCATTCTTCTAAGTGAAATATCACAAGAACAGAAAAATAAACACCACAGGTACTCAAAACTAAATTGGGACTAATCAATCAACACTTACACACACATTTGGAAGCAAGACTCACCAGGAATCAAGTAGGTATGTGGGAGAAAGTGTTGGGTAAATTCATGCCTAAATGGTGCCATGCACATATTTTAGGGGAAGGTTTCATTTATAACTTTGACTTACAATGTACAAAAGCAAATTATGTAACCTGTAATTTTATAAATTTTTTTTAAATTGTAAGGAATAGAAAATACATTCACTTAGCACAAGTGGATCATCTTATAGGTCTTTGTCCTGGGAAGAGGAGAAGGAAGGACGAATCTTGTTGTCTCAGGGGTGGCAGAGGCAGGCAAAATCTAGGTGTGAGGGACCCACAGAGCTCAGACCCATCTTGTTCAAGGGTCTACTTGAATAGGAAACTGGAGTCTGCTCACTATTGGTCCTATTATGTTGTTGGAACCACATGGAGTTGGTTTTTTCTCCGATACATAAGCCCGATAGATAAAAATATTGTGTGTGTGTGTGTGTGCGCACACGCACACACACATTTGAATAAAGGAATTTTAATCACTCATTCTAAATGGTTCCATCAATGATGATTTATGCAAGGCTTATAAATCTCTCACCCACTTGGTCATCCTTCCTGTGAAAACTCATTATTTTGTCAAGGGTCTCTTAGTATTTCCAGAATATTGTCAGAACATCTGGCAATGTTCTGGAAATACTCCTGTTAATACTATGTAAGATTCCATTTTCTCAATCTGTGTGTCACTACTGACTCACTTTGCACTTGAGGCCAAATGAAATCCTTAGGTCAATTATTTACTGAATTATCTGCTCTTAAACCATATGCTAGATATTTCTCCAAGTGACAAACTAATACAAAGGGATATATAAAGAAAATGGAGAAAAGTTAGCTAGGTTATGCAAAGACTCAGCATGTTTCAAGGAGATATATTTACATTTGAGATTCTCTATTTTTAAGACAATTCATGTTTTTGCATTTAAAAATATTACAAAGTTGAGTAGTTTGAGTTCCATCAGACATCAAAGTATGTGTCATAAATCTGTTGCTGGTAAAAGTAAAAATCTTTAATATTTTTTGAATAATCCATATTAACAATTTTATTGAAAACACACAAATTTTTACTGGGAAAAGTAAAACATATGTGAATTACTTTGATAACTGCTTCCATTTATTAACACACTGCTCATTTTGTTTGTTTCAAAACTACTATCCCAGTACCAGGGCCAGAAGAGGCCAGTTGTTGACTGAATCTAAGAAAATACTCTCTGTCCATGGTGTGGTTAAGCCCAACAACAACACCAGTTTCCATTCACTGCAGACCATGCTTGGGGTGTGCTGTTGCTGGGACAGACAGTTTACACATTGTACTTTGCTCTGTTCTTTAAATGCAAATACTTCAATGACATCTATGGGAAAAGAAACTCCCTTCTATAATCGGGCAAAAAAATTCGTTTTCTCTACTTCCCACAAACAAAAATTACTTATGACATTTATAAACATAAAAATATTAGCTTTTTAAGACCAGTGTGGTGGTGTTGAAAATTGCTGATTTCCCAATTTCATTCCCTTTAATTCTTTTTAATTTTTAAGATTTGTTAATTACTGAGGGCTGTGATTTCTATTAAGACAAAGTATCTCTTAGTGAAGGACAGATACATTTTTCCAAATATCCAATTCCCATAACATGAGCTTTTAAAAGATTCATTAATTTAAGTCTTGAGAAAATATTAAGATTTACTATTTGGATGCATAATCTTAAACACTTTGTCAAAACCTTTGGCTGCTTTTAAAACATAATTTCTTTGAAAAATCTACTTATTTTCTCCAGGAAAATTAAAAAATATATCCCTCCCAAAATTACTTTCCATTTTTTGGGAAAAAAAAAAATTTCTTTCCTTTGAGAACATAGGATCTCTGATGCTCTCATGCCCCTGGTTCAGTTCTCCATCCAATTACCTATCATCACCCACTGTGATTCACACCCTGTGCTCAGATTTACATCCAGAACAGTTCAAATGGAACAGGTCAAAGGGACATAGCAGGGCTAATTCTGAGCACACAGATGTTCAACGGGGACAGCTCAGAAGCCAGCCTGGAAATATGACCACATTTCTATCCCAGGGCAGTGTGACTGTTAGCAGTAGTGAAGCCTTCAGGACATGCACACCCGCCTGTCTGTTCTGGCTGCAGCAGTGGAGTGCACTGTGTGGTTGTTTTCCTACTGACACCAGGGTTTCACCAAGTCACAGCTGTGATAGATTGGCTTTCTAGACACTAAGAATCAGTCTGGAAAGAAATGCGCTCCAGATAAAGAATAAAAAGTCTGTAATGGGGTTTCCTCTAATGAGTCCTGGTGGTCAGTGGTAGTTTACTGTAACACTTTGTAAAAATATAAATTTGAAGATAGCAGCTTCCCACCAAAAGTAATTTTCTTTAGAAGCCTGTCTCGTCATGGTGCTGCAACTTTTGAAGGCAAAAATGGCAAAAGCAGGAAGTAGAACAAAGCAGAGGAAATAGCCTATTCACAGAGACAGGCGGTATCAGCTGAGGGAGAAGTCAGAGGACATCAGAGCCACTTGTGAACAGACATCAGCGGTCACCTTTCCAGACAGAGACTGGCACTGTATCTAAGCTCAGGCCCCACCTCCAATGGGTGGCCACCTTCAGAACTCAGCTGCACAGGAAGACAGGCACTTCATACATGCAGCCACCAGGCAGCACCTATGGTTTAAGCTGCTGTACTGGGTGTTCTGAGAGATGTAAGGATGATCCAGGCTTCTGCTCTGAACTATACCCTCGGAGCGCCTAGATAAGGAGCTGAGACAGGTGCAGAAACAATAGTAATGCCTGGTTCAACTTGACACAAGGAATAAACTGCTGTGGGAATGTGGAAAGGGGGGACCACTGCAAGGATAGGGGAGAGAAAGGTGGGTGGTGGCTTCCTGGAGAAGGCATTTCTACATTTGGTAATCTACCAGCTGGCCAATTTGTAAATCCTTTTACATTTTTTCCAGGTTCTTCTGGAGACCCCTGCATGGGAAGATGGGTGAAGCAGGAGGAGGTTGCTTCATCAGTGCGGTGCAGTGTCAGGTGACAGAGTCAACACCATTTAACAGGGGTCTAATCATGCCTAAATGGGAAAACACATGGATCCTTGCTAATCACCTACCAGGGCTGCCCAGAGGTAACCCTGGCTATTCATACTCAAGTTCATTAAAATTAAAGTAAGTTAAAAACTTAGTTGCGCTAGGTAAATTTCAAGTGCTCAGTAGGCATATGTGACCAATGGCTACCACATTGGAGTGAGCAGTGGCGCTGGGATTAAAGAAGAAATGTGCACATTTACACATCTATCATTACAGAGGGCTCTGTGGGCTGCACCGGAAGGGGTTAGCATCAAAATTAAGGAGACGATGCCCTCTGCACAGTTTCAGGTCAACCGCCATAAATTATGTTAAAATTAGGTGTAAAGATCACCAAGTAATGAAGGGCTGGAAAAGTAAAGTGACACTCGGCACATGATGCAATTAATTTTAAATGGTTAAGAATGAAATTCTTTGAATTTTTAAAAGTATGCCTTAGGATATTTCCTTTTGACAACATCTGGACAGAGGAAAATCAATTAAGCACATAATTAGTCAAAAAGGAGAAGTCATGATAAAAGAGCAGAACAGCAGCAAAAAAAAGCAAAATGAGCAAGGTCGGCCACTGAGTCGGAAACAAGGAGAAAGGGACAGTAAGAAGACACTGTGTTTATTGTCAGGCGTGATTTCTTCTAAAAGAAAATTTTAGAAACAGAAATACTCTGGTCAAGAAAAGAAATATTTTCTGAATCACTTAGCCACATTATCTAATCCTCTGGATTTATCCAAATCATCAACAAGAAGGCCAGTGTCCCTACATAATTTCCCTTGTGCGCACGAAGTGTTTGTTATAAGTTTGTCTGCTTATTTTTTAAATAGAATATTTACATGTAATTTTAATGCTCTACTGAAGTTAGTCTTTTAACCTCAACATTATGAATTACAGTTGTAAAGCTCCCTGGGATTAAAACATTATGTCACAGATCAGTGGAATTTTCTTAATGATTCATTGCAAAATACAACCACCTGAAACAGACCACAATTGTCCTACTGGAAACTCAAAGAAGACAGAACAGTTTGCCTTATTTATATCTTTATCATAATTAAAATAAACTTTTAAGGGGTCAAGTATATTTTAAGTAAATAGTACTCATATTCTGTGCTTTTGACATTTATGGAGCTGAAGAATGTATACTTAAGTTTCTTCAGGAAACCAGAAAATTATCTTTAAAATAAATTAACTAACTTTCCTTCCCTTTGTGAATTTTGGATTAAAGAAGAAATATGTACATTTACAAAAGGTAACAAAATACTCTAATGACATATTTCATGTTTTTTAATTTATTGAAATTAGATTTGTTTAAAGCCTTAATTTGTAAAAAAAAAAAAAAAAAGACATCAGCAATAATTAAAAATGATGATTTTTAAATATTATTTAAGGCAATTTGTACTCCTTAATATAGGTTCTTTGGTAACGAGAGGTTTTCACATATAAAAGTAGCACCTTATAATAATCAATTAGAAAAACAGTGTTTAATGAAAACTTGGGGGTAGCAGAAAGAACAAATGTTACCCCATTCCTATTTCATATTTGAATTGTGCCTTTAAGCTTTCATAGCTTTTTTTTGAAACACCACTACGATTAATCCCTATGACAATAACGTCCAGGAAGGATGGTTGCACCCTTCCTGCAGGTGGAGAAGCTGGGCTCAGACAGCCCAGCACTTTCCCAGGGGGAAGCCCAGTGGGCTGAGCTAAGAAGGGGAACGTTGGTAATCTGAGCCACTGCTCCAGGTTGTCTGTCTGTAGCCCCACTGTGGTAGATACATTGCCACTCGTGGGGTTTTTCAGTTTAGCTCCTCAGGGACATGGAGCTGGGCACAGCCGTGTGACTTGCCTTAGCAGAGACTTGTGGCTGAAGAGACTTCCTATCGTGGCAGAAGCATCAATTGCCGAAGACAACTTCTCGCTTGAAGGTAAAAGTGCTTCACAATTAAGTATGTTTACTGTTGAACTACAAACTGACAGTGAAATCTGAAAATCATAATCCCAACTTTGCATGACGATTAAATGAGATCTGAGACAAAATGAGACTGATTTCCTGCAGGCCAGTCTCCGGTCGGAGCACGTGGCCTCACTTCTGCCAATCACTCCTCCCCTTCCAGCACTTTTAACAACATCTGTATTTCGTTAGATTGAAAAGACTTATTTCACATTGAGAATCACTTTTTCAGGAAGTTCTCCAGTTCATACAAACATGGATGTCAAGGGTGCAGAAAAGGGAAATTCACTAGCCCTGCTCTTTTAGAAAGAAAATTGAACGTTCCTATTGAAATAATTTGTTAAGAATAAAATACAAGTGTAAGAATACTGGGAACTCTTCAGTAGCGTCTTTATGTTATGAATTAGTTCCTGGAATTGTGGAACTTTCTAGGTGGCCTTATGCTTCCTACTGGGAATCATCTATCTTCACCTGGTGGGAAGAGTTTTTAAAAGCTAGTTTCTACGCGTCTTAAATCCTCACCTATTTTCTGTGTACTACCACTTTAAGATATTATGCCTCCCTAAAAGTCAAAAGGCCCTCGAATATATGTAAAAATAGGATTACCGTAGAATTTATTGCCTAACTTCTGAGACTGAATAGGGCACTGTGAAAAATATGCTCAGACATCAGAAGAAAGTGAAATAGTTCTGCCAAAACCAACTTTTAAAATCACTCTCCCTAACAATAATGATCTACTAATTTGGGTTCCATTATGATCTATTTTCTACTCATTGTAAAAGAAAAAGTAAAATCCTTTGCTTTTATGAAAAATAGAGAATGCTGCAATTGACTTATTTCTCTAGAAAGCATTCCCATGTAACTGACGAATTTTAAAAGAAAGCCTGATTATTCCTACAGTCTTAAATCACAGAGACACCATTGAGCATCCACACTTGGTTTCTGAGCCCAGCTAGTAAGGTCCTAACAAACTGTTAACATTTGGACTCGGCCAAAAGAAAATGAGGCGTTGGAACTCCATGACTGTGCAGAACCGCGCCCCTCGCCTGTGCTCTCCGCTTTCAACCGGCCGGCCAAGGCCTGTCCAACAGCAGAGACGAAGCTGTAAATCAGCCTTTCCCTGGAATCACCGCGAGCGGACTGGGGCAGTTACTGGCTGTGTTTATCCTCAACAAAAGGCCTTTCTATACTGAGTTGTTGAGAACAGTTATGCTCAGAATAAAACAGAAGGGAGAGGAAGGCAGAGCGGAGATCACTGCGAACTGATCTGTTTGCCAGAATTACTGGTGCCTCAAACTTCTGTTTCAGCTCATTTCTGACTTCGAGCACTAGGCTGTCATTACCCAGTTCTGATATAAAACAATATAGATACCAATATAAGGCATTCCTGGCAATGTAGGGGTGGGCGCGCACGCACGCACTATTCACATCTATCTGGCTTATGAGCGAGAGAAAAGACCAACTCTGTGCGGTTCCAGTAAGCAAAGACCAGCGGGGAGCAGATTCCAGCCTCACATTCAAGTGGACCTGGGACACGATGGGTCTGAGCTGTGCGGGTCCCCCACCCCACATGGATTATTAACCTCTGCCTCCACCACCCCGAGACAGTAAGACCAGGTCCCCCTTCCTTCTCATCTGCAACGTGAAGTGGATGAAAGCAGAGGCCTTCAATATGATCCACGTGCTGGCGGCGCCTGTGACTCAAAGGAGCAAGACACTGGCCCCACATGCTGGAGGTGGTGGGTTCAAACCCAGACCTGGCCAAAAACTGCAAAAAAAAAAAAAAAAAAAAAAATCCACTTGCACTAATGAATATATTCACCAAGAATTCAGAGTAACACTTTCTTCTTGGCAACTTACTTTATTGTGAGAATACAATACATAGTACATTCCATACACACAATAAGTGTTCATCAATTGTCTCATTGGTATGGCTTCTAGTCAATAGTAGGCTATTAGCAGTTAAGTGTTTGAAGAATCAAAAGTTATGAGCCAACGTGCAGATGGCCAGGACATGTGACCTAAGTCGGCTCCTCGAAAGTACAAGTTATTCAATCTTAATTTTAAAGTCTTAGGATGTTTATGTGTTCAGAGAACTGTTCAAATGGTAATAAAACTGAAAATATAGCTGGTTTTTTGGGGTTTTTTTTTCACTTTTTGGCTGGGACTGGGTTTGAACCCACCACCTCTGGCATATAGGGCCAGTGCCCTACTCCTTCGAGCCACAGGCACCATCTCCAACATACTTGCATTTAGTAGTTCATGTTTCTCCTAAGCATCACAACTAACTAATCCTTCCTAATTAATTTAATTTCATAGAATGAAACGTATCAAAACATGGAACAGATTCCTTTTCCTGAAGAGGAGCCAGATTACGGTATTCACTATTCATGGAGGCTGTGGATTCATCTGGAGACATTTAATGTTCCTCAGCTCAGCAGCCCTGGCAAATTTTTAATCCTAGGGAGCAGTAAATGCTCACTTTTGTTCTTAGAATATTTTATATCTGAATATAGCTCATGTCCCAGTTTTTACCTTCTTATCTTGCTAATGACATGCTTTTAAAGAGAAAGAGAAGAAGAGGGCTTAAGTTGACAATAAGAAAAAGAACTACAAAGAAATAGATGCATGAAAGTCTTCTTGCTTTTCCATTTTAAATATTTACGATTTCTTTTATTCTAATAAAGCCTTGTGGAATTTGGCTTGTTGTGCAGATGATTAAAAAATGGGTGAGAATTTATATTCGAAGTCATTCTACACCCAACATAGCTCTGGACTGGAGTATGCTTCCTGACTGCCCTCTGACCCGCCACAGTTTACCCTGAGCAGGTGAAATGAATAATGAGTAGCAAAGAAGAAGGTAATAAATTTTCCCTAATGTAATTAGTGTAATTGGGTTACCTACCTAGACAAAAATGCAAGTTCAAATGCACAATGTTCCAGATGCTGGATTGATAAAAATCTGGAAACTAGTTTTTAATAAAAACTGTTAGCAATTTACCCAAGGTATGCCAATGAACTGAATGTACATTATTGAAACTTAGAGAAATGTTCTCCTGGAAAAGAACACTTCAATCTTTCTAAGTATTTTGTAAACATTTCTCTAACCATTTTATAATTTGACTCATTACAGAGGCCTTTCATTCTCCCCAAATTATAGCCAAAACCCTGTAACAAAAATCAACTGCCTTTGGTTGCCAATGTAGAAATTACTTTTCCTGTTCCAACCCCCATGATATCTAAGTGGCTCCCAGAGGCAAACATCTGAAGGGATGCAGGGAGGTTTTGAATTTGAGATTGGGGCTGCCCAAAACAAAAACACTTAATTTTCCCCCAGATTATATTATATTATAGGAATTATATTATTAAATATTATATTTTATGACATGGGCAAGCTCACATGTCTCAGTGTGCTTCTCGGTCATGATTTGGCGACTGTGTTCTCCATCCTATCATGGCCCCTCACTCCTCACTCCCTGCGCTCACAGTTACTGTGTAGCTGCTCCCCTGGGCAGCCCACAGCCCTCTGCTGAACCCTGTGACACTGCTTCCTCAGCTTAGTAATGAAATGAGTGTTCTGTTAGCCAATACCACCTAGCTTTAGGGAATGGAATTTTGGTGTGTCTTTTATTTTTTCAGTTTACCATAACATAGAAACCCCTAAGCGAAATATTTCTTTTTTTTTTCCTTGAGCCCAGAAATGGAAAATGTATCCCTAGATCCTCTGAATGTGCAGAGGAAATCTGGCCCCACTATTTAATGATGGAGATCGTTATGTACTTAAGAATTTTTATACACATATTACTCAAATTATTTTATTTCTTGGAAGAAAATAAGATTAAAAAAGCCCGAGAGAACAATATCATCACTGTTAAAGGCTAACAAACAGCTATTGTCAGCCGTTTTCTGATTTTTACCATACCATACCTAAAAACATATCAAAAATCCTATATGTTTCCCATAACAAACATAGAAATAAATATGAGTAACTACATTTTAAGTAAGACTTTCAAGAGGAGCATGCTGTAGACAGTCCTGTACAGCAAAGGACAAAGAAGGGTGACTCCTTTGTCTGTTTATTAAGAGGGCTGGGGAGTATATGTTGGTGCTCACGGGAGACCCAGAGTCCCCAAACCTTAGGAATCAAGGCTCATCTGGATCTATCCATCAACAGCATAATGGTTAAAGCTCCCCAGGCTGGGGTTAGCGCACTTGTGAGTCATATCTCAGCTCTGCCACTTGACTGGGTTTTGAGGACAGATGAACAGCAAAAAAATTAAAAGTTGATAGCAGAATTCCTGGGGAAGAGAGTTTTCTTTCATAAGGATATCAACTGCCTGCTGACTTTCATTGTAAAACTAAATGTCTCAGCCCATGCACAGGATGGTTGAAGGCTAAGAGAAAATTATTGAATTTTACAACATAAAAAAAAAATTGGGGTTTCCAACAGCAGCTCAAGAGTAAAGAGATTATTAGGGGCAGAAACACAGAGAAAGAAGGACAAAGGGAGGTAGAGGGAGACAAGGGAGAAATTGGCTGGGCCAGAGGACCTAACAGGGAAGGGACGCCTTTGACCGGTGCTGGGAAGAAAGAGCAGCTGATGGAATTTTAGGAACAACATTTTTAATATTTACTGTTTTGATTTTTTTTAAGTTTTTTAAAATGTTGGGCTGTGCTGGACAACTTAAAAAAAAAACTAAAAAGATAATAACCATTCTTCGTTGCAGCTCCCCAACCCTGTTAAATGAGAAAAATTGTTCATAACAAATCTGTCTTGAAAGTATATGAGTGATGCTTGAGGAAACGAGATGGTGGCTATACCCCACTGACTTACAGAGAAAGGTGGCCCAGTTGGTAACCACAAAACCCAGGAAAAATGAAAACATTAGTGGAAAAGGAATTTAAAGGAGAAGGTGAGTGGGCAAAAGGCCATCAACTTTGTGAGGAGCATATTGGGACTTCCAGCCGCTTTTCTTCAAATATCAAAGGATCACGCGCCCTCCACGGGCTGAAACTAGAGGAAGCCCGGGAGCTGGGGGCTGGCCTGCAACATAAATAATTAGCCTGGGGTGCTGAGTCTGTCAAGGACGTTCAATACATCAAAGGGAGCCGGTTCAAAATAGTGGGGTACATGTCACTATTTTTCTGGAGCTACTTCAGAAATATTCACCTTAAAAGTATAGTCATGTGTCGCTTAATGCTTAACAACAAGGACACATTCTGAGAAATGCAATGTTAGGCGATCTGTCTCCTGCTGCACCCCTAGGCTGTGCTCCTGGGCTGCACAGCACCACAGCAGGTTACTGTGCTGAGCACTGCAGGCAACTGTAACACATGTGTGTGTGTATCTAAACATCTAAACAGAGAAAAGACACAGTTAAAATAGGGTGAAAAGAAACGCTACACATGTGTAGGACACCTACAGGCCTTGCAGGACTGAAATTGCTCTGGGCAAGTGGTGAGCGTCCAGTGCATGAGGAGCCTAGGGCATTCCTATACACTACTACAGACTTTGTAAACACTGGACACAGGCTACGCTGAATTTATAAAAAATACTGTTTTTCTTCCAAGACAAATTAACCTTAACTTACTGTAACTTTTTATTTTATAAGCTTTTTCAAAAAACTTTTGACTCTTGCAATAATAACATTTCTCTTAAAGCACAAGCACATTGTACAGCTATACAACAACAATGACTTTCTTTACATTTTTAGCCTATAAGCTCTTTCCTACTTTTAAATTCTTAATTTTGTTTCACTTTTAAAATGCTTTGTAAAAAAACTAAGACACAAACACACACATTAGCTCAGGCCTACACAGGGCCAGGATCATCAGCGCCACTGCCTTCCACCCCCTACCTGTCCCACTGGAAGGTTTTCAGGGACAAGAACACACTTGGAGCTGTCATCTCCCAGGATAACAGAGCCTCTGGCATACCTCCCGGAGGACCAGCCTGAGGCCATTTTACTGTTAATAGGGTTTTTTTTTTTAATAAGTTGAAAGAGTACACTCTAAAATAACATTAAACAGAATAATATGGTAAATGTACAAGCAAATAGCAGTCACTTACTATTGTTATCAAGTCATGTGCTGTATATAACTGTAAGTGCTATATTTTCCTATCACTGGCAGTGCAGTAGATAGGTTTACACCAGCATCACCACAGACAGGGAGTATTGCACAAAATGTTAAAACAGCTGTGACATGACCAGGCAATAGGAATTTTTCATTTCTATTATAATTTTATGGGACCACTGTCCTAATATGCAGTCCACTGTTGAGCAAAATATTGTTACATAGCTCATGACTGTGTACATCCATTTCTCTTTGCCCACCTATAGATAAAAACAAAGCTTCAAGGAGCAGCAGGGCCATCACTAGGAAAAAAGAAAATTAGTGATCTTCCAGGACCCACAAAGAAAACAATCCACTTTTGTCAAAATGTCTAGAAGGCAGCATCTCCAAAACAACCCTTCAGGCTACTAGGCTGATGACCAAGCAGCTCCGTTGGTTAATCCATAGAGAAGCAACTTTCCCAGCTTCTCTTTTTCTACATTGTATATAGCAAAGTATGTTGTTATTTTATAGATCCACACCCTCCTTTTACACGACTTGCAAATGAGCAAATAACATTCTATGGAAAATAAATGTTATGCATAACTCATCACAATTTACAACAGATGTAGTGAAAAAAATAATTTAAAGAGATGAAATAACATATATGAAGAAAGGAAATACATTTAGTAGCCATGAAACGAAGAACAAAAAAGGGATTTTCCAAGATGGAAGTTGTTAATGCTTACTGAACCAGGATACAAATGAACGCTACCATCTCCTGGCCATCTGGGCTGGGGAGTTTTCTCCCTTAGTTGGCGTCTTGAAACATTCCCATCCTGAGCCCCACCCAACTGCTGTTCACCAGGAAAGCTCCTTTCCAGGCAGTTTGCCTATCAGGATCTAAAAATTGACCAGAGGTGTAGAGTACACCAAACATTTGATTTTTATATGCCACCGTAGATTAACAAATTGGCCATTCTGGTTCAGCCATCAATGTTTTGTAGTTTAAAATGTTTCTCTGAGAGTCAAAACCACTTTTAGGGAGTTAAGGAATGGGGCTGCTGAGCCTAAAAATCTGAGGGCTGAGTTCTGGATTGTTACGAATTGACTCCAGTGGTACCACCCACAAAGCATCTGGGTCCGAAACAGCCAGGGTACCTTCTCTGAGTGCTTCTTGACTGTTCAAAGGTCTACTTTGAAATTTAATGAAAAATTCCCCAATAATATTCATTATTCACTTAATATCTAATGGTTCAGATTACTAATCTTAAATACTCTTGACTTAAAATAATGAATAAAAAATAATGAACTAATTGTATTTCATTTCACACAGTAAGTCAACAAAAATAGCAGACACTGGGCACCTAGATTAGAAACTAATACAAACTCTTAAAAACCCTGCAAATCTCAATTCACCACTTTGGTTTAGTTTGAGAATTAATATTTCTACCCCTGTTACTACAATAGGATTTGGTGAGTAGTAACATCATACCGTAAGTTGAGTTCTTGGCTTTTTTTAACATGTCACCCACAAAGATCCAGGTGGCACCTTTGTGATGTTTTTCTATAACTTCCCAAGTATAGCAAAACTTTGCTATCTGGGAATAACATTATTTTTGGCTTCGACCTGTGGGGAGAGTTGTAATGACACACGCAGCTGTTGAAATGTAAATGAGAAGTAGGTTAACCACATCCGGAAATTGCACTCCACTCTGCTGGCAGCTCCCCTCGTGGAGATTGATACACTACACTTAACCTTTGTTGCACACAGGACACACTCCAGTTCTATCTCAGCACTTTTGCCTAATTTCTTATATTTCCACTTTCATAGAGGTGGAATTTGACAACATTCCTTTGAAGGATATATAGAAGACTTTTTATCTCCTTGTCTACAGAAGTAAAAGTTTCCCTGTTTGTAAAACGATGAGAAGTGTATTCATAAGGCTAGCCTGTGTCACCCACAGACAGAATCAAGACAGCAGTGACAAGGTTTGGGACCAAACCCACAGCACTTAACCCTTGGAAGTGAAACATAGACTATAAAATTTCTTTAAAAATTTGAAGGCATTTTATGAACTCCCCTATTTAGTAACTATCTGTGGAACATCTTTAGTGTGTTAGGTCTTCCTGTGGTGCCAGAGAGCAAAAACTCTCTTCGTGGGGCTTGTATTCTAGAGGGAGAGAGGTCCCAGGCAACACGGATTACAACCTGCCTGTCAGCGGGCCAGGCGGCCCCTGCCTGAACACCTCTATTTGCGCTGGTGCTTTTTCCTCTCAATTCCCAGGGAAAGTCCCTCCCCTGGCGTCACTCTACGTGGCAACAGCCAGTGACCAGGGGCTGCATAGGCCACCCTAGGGAGTCCCTCCCCCTTCCTCTCCGTGTCCATTGTTCCCTAGTCCCTGCTTCAATCCTTGCACCTCCTATCTGGAGGATCCTTTGAGCTCTGGAGTTCAAACAGCTTGAGCAGGAGAGACCCCGTCTCCACTAAATAGAACAACTAGCCGGGTGTGGGTGGGAGGGGGCACCTGTACTCCAAGCTATGTGGGAGGTTGAGGCAAGGAGACAGCTTAGCCCAGGAGTTTGAGGTCGTTGTGAGCTATGACCTGGCACTTTACTGATAGTGACAGAGTGAGACTGTCTCAGGAACAAAATAAAACTGTGTTTTCTGTTACATAAGGACAAATACAAAGGGGAGCAAATAAGCCAGAAGCGGAGCAGAGAAGGGACAGAGGTTTTTTTCGGAGGTGGGTTCTTGCAGTTTTACATAGTGTAGCCGAGAAAGGCTTTACTTAAGTTGAAGCTGGAGAGATTTGAGCAAAAACCTGGGAAAAGAGAGGAGGAAGTGATATGGGTTTGAGGAAAGTTCTGTCGACAGAGAGTGTGAAAGTACAAGGGGAAGGGAGCCCGGCATGCCCAGAGTGCGTGGGGAAGGATGTCCAGAGTACGTGGGGAAAGATCCCCAGAGTGCGTGGGGAAGGATGCCCAGAACACCTGGGGAAGGATGCCCAGACCACATGGGGAAGGATGACCAGAACACCCAGGGAAGGATGCCCAGAGCACCTGGGGAGGGATGCCCAGAGATCATGGAGAAGGATACCCAGAGCGCCTAGGGAAGGATGCTCAGAGCCCCTGGGGAAGGACGCCTGGAGCACCTTGGGAAGGATACCCAGAGCACCTGGGGAAGGATGCCCAGAGCACCTTGGGAAGGATGCTCAGAGCGCCTGGGGAAGGATGCTCAGAGCACCTGGAAAAGGATGCCCAGAGCGCCTGGGAAGGATGCCCAGAGAACCTGAGGAAGGATGCCCAGAGCACCTGGAGAAGGATGCCTAGAATGCATGGAAAAGGATTCCCAGCACGCTGGAAGGGATGCCCAGAGGCTGTGGGGAAGGATGCCCAGAGCACCTGGGGAAGGACGCCCAGAGCGCCTGGGGAAGGACGCCCAGAGGGCCTGGGGAAGGACACCCAGAGCGCCTGGGGAAGGATGCCCAGAGAACCTGGGGAAGGATGCCTAGAGAATCTGGGGAAGGATGCCCAGAGTGCATGGAGAAGGATTCCCAGCGCACCTGGAAGAAATGCCCAGAGAACGTGGGGAAGGATGCCCAGAGGCTATGGGGAAGGATGCCTAGAGAGCGTGGCTCAGCAGTGGGAAGAATGTGGGATCAGGAGGAACTGAGGCCAGAGGGGCTAGGGAGAGAGGTTCTGTTAGGGCCTTGTGGGGGAAATTCTGGATTTTGTCCCTGAGGAAATGGGGCCATGCTGTTGGAGGGCCAGTTTTGAGCATAGGGAAGGTCATGATCTTAATCACATTGCTGAGGATTCCTCTGCTGCCCTCGAAGAGAAGAGACTCACTAACCGAAATATACCGTTTAGAAAGCTGCTCACAAAGTAACTGTCAATCAGGTGAGAAGAAAAGGCATTATTTTTGAGTTCCAAGAGGTTATGATGCCAAACAAAAAGATTTGGCAAACCTTTATCACCCTTACATGTGCCACACACTAAAACTTGATTCATAATCTGCATTTTAACAATTGCATCCAATTTGAAGTAATTGGATGTAAATCTGATGTATTTTCATGTACATCCTACTGATTTCTCTTTCAGAGTGTGCCAGTGACTCTATGGGATAAAATAATGAAAAATGTTTAGTATGCCTTCTGTCCAACTATGATATTATTACTAACTCTGAATAAGATTTCATAAACTTTTTGGCAAGAATGTCACTTATACATGTTTTAATATAAGCACTAAAAATCTGAATCTACCTTTAGTCTATTCTTCATTTCAGTGACAATGCTCCTTAGTTTATATATTACTTTTTTCTTACTATGAAAATACCAAATTGGTTTGTCAGAGAATTCACTGTGTATGTAACTTAGACAATGACATAAAATCATAGATGGATTTATAACACACAACAAAATAAGGATGAGGTTCAAATGGCCTACTGGTCTAATACAATTAGATATTTAAACATTCATCAGCCTGTCTCCTAATCAAGCTTTTGCGTTTTGGCTATTCTCTTAGAAATCACCATCCTTGCATCTCCATTTGCCCCAGTAGAGAAAGGTTCACCTGCATAATGAAACTGTAGTCCTCCTCATTCTCAATGATTGTAAAGACTGTTTTATCTTGGAGTCTGTGCTAATATTTTACTATCACTTTAGTGTTTCAGTGGACTGTATTTATCCCTTAAGCACTTTGTGAATTTGGGATATACAAGAGCACTATGGTCACAGTAACAAAACTAGGATTACTAATACACAGTAATAAAGTGATGTGAACATAAGTTATTTTGAAAAACTGTGAACAAAAATTATATAGCACATATCCAATCCTTGGAAACAAATTGACTATTCAGAACATTTCTGTTTAAAAAATCATTATTATTGTTATATTTCAAATTTCAATCTTAAGTCAGCAACTCCTATGAACCTCATGAGACCATCAGGGCCCATGAGTGTCCCATAGATGATGCTTTGAGAATCAGTGGCTGAGGGGTTCACTGGCCAACTTTAGGGGACACCAGAGGATCCAGGAGGCAGTGGTGGGCAGAGCAGAGAGACCTCTCATTTCACCAAGTAGATTTGACTTTTTGCACAGTTTACATATTGGGTTTTCGAGGAAAATGTTTAAGAAATGTTTCTAGTGATTTAAAAAAGAAAGTTTAAGAAGCATGACCACTAAATTTGTCTGGAAAAGGAAATATGACAGCATCGCAAGCAAGTTATTAGAACAGTATCATACTGTTAGCTAAACACACAGCACAATAGGGACCTAAGGCCTCCCCACCAGGCCAGCGTCCTTCTCACTATGTAACACTCTCTCCTTTATGTGAAAGGAAGGGAAAGGCAAGAGGACACTTTTAAAGCAAAAAGTTATTAAAACTGTGGAAAGAAGTCTTACAGGAAATGTCTAAAGTAAATAACATGTACATGCCCAGTAACACCTCCAGCATAAGCAAGATAAAGAGAAGAGAAATATACAGAATAATTGTTATGCTACTTTATGCTCTGAGGGGAAAAAAAATTAACAAAATTACTCATGTCATCCTGTCCCAGGAGTTAAAACCAAATCCAGGGAAAAGATTGCCGAATGGATCAGCGGGTTCGTTTACCTTCATGGCTGTACCATCTCTTCCACCCAATTTTTTCACTGGAAGTTATTTCTGTGGAAGACTTAGCATTGGCTTGTCAGAGGTCCATTCTCTGATCCTACCAATTCCCAGCCAGAAGGACACTAAAAAGCAGCCATCAGCTGCTGACCCTTGGAATGCTTTACTCCTTGAAACTCCTCTCACAGAGGAGCACTCAGGAAGGGGGGTGCTCTCATCTCCGTGTGGCCATGGGCACTGACCTCCCGCAGAAGCTGGCAGAGCCCGGCACCTCTTCTCACTTGTGAGAAATGCTTTGAAAAGGCCATTTCCAGCCAGAGTCTCAGCCTTCTATTTCCTCCTTTACTTAAAATAAGGAAATGATTTGTAGAAAGGGAAAAAAAGACCAATAATAGGATTCATTTATTGTCTATTTAGCTGGTCTGAATTATCTCCTAATACACATCTTTGCTGACTCTGGGGACTCCCCAAATCCCTTCCCAGCACTTGACAGTGACAGTTATTTTGCAAAATTTTGTTCTCATCACCAACCTGGGAGTTGGTAAAACATAAATGCTAAGCTTTCTTCAACATATGCCAGATGCTTAGAATAGATAAAAATCAGAATTGTGTGGGTGTGCATGCGTGTGTGTGTTCAAAAGCACACATTCAAGACTTTGCAAAGCTTAACATTATTTATTTTTAACTTCAGATTACCTTTGCAACCACAGGTGTGGAAGCTAACACGGAAGTGCCTTCACGTTGTCCACGTAACTGCAGGTTGGTGAGACCTGTGATAACATTCCCTGGGCGCTCACATGCCGGTGGCTTTGCTGGCCTTGTATGTGCATTGTCTTCTTTAATCTTCACCTCTTCCTGTGAGGTGCACACACTTTACAAATGCTAAAGTTGGGACTTAAGTAAGTTTGTAATTTTCCTGAGGTCACAGAGCTATCCATTAAGGTACAGAGCCTGGATTCAAATCCAGGTCTATAAGGTAGTTCAAAACTTTGTACACTCTTCTGCACAAAAAGCAAGGGTGCTACAGGATATTACTTATTAAAGTGCAGTTCCCACTCTGTAAGGACTCCTGGGAGATATCACTGTTAGTGTCAGTACAAAGAATAATTGGGCTTGTCCTGAGAAAATGATTATTATTCTTAGCCTTATGTGCTTACTAATAAGTATAAACAATATTCATGACCCTCTCCAGCAGTGAGAACACTTTCAAGCTTTACCTATTGGGATTATCTTCCTGGCTTCATTATCCTGTTTCTATTCTTCTCCTCTGAGCCTGTTTTTCCCTTAATTTGTACTTCATTCTATATCTTGTTTTATGCATTTTTTCTTTGTCCATACTCCATCTCAACAGCTTCCTGGGACTGAAAGGAGATAAATGTTTGAACAAATAAATAAAGCTGAATGATAAGAGCTTGTAAATGTGAAGATATTACAGAAACGACATCACCCTGCAGCGAGAAGTCACAGTGGGGGAGTCACACATGTCAGAGTGAGAACTCAAAGAGCCAGCCCCTCAGGTTGTTGATGGGCTTTTCTCGGACAGTAGAACTTCCATCCTTCACAAAATGGCTTTGCCTTATCAGCAATGAGTGGGACTTCCACCTTAACTCTTCTTCTAGAGTCATCTGGAAAGTGTACAAGTGAGAGCAGTGGCAGGAATTAGGGAAAGCTGTTAAGAGAATATGTTGCTATTTGTTCCCCTTCAGTTCACGAAGCAAGGGAGCTATGCATGTTACATTTTTTTCCTCTAAAACTTCATATTAGAGTGTATTTCTTAGCACGTATTACCTTTCCCTTAAAAAAGATGAAATTACAGAAAAACCCAGAACAAAGGGAAAAGTAGCACTGCTCTCTCTTTTTTCTGTCAAGGGTCCTCAGCAAGTGAAAACAAAGCGTATTTCTCCACATAAAAGCAACTGATCTGCTGGTGAATTCAGTAACTATATATGTCATCATCTGCTATTTAAGATCTTTAATATAATATGAAATTACCAGAATTACTATAGTTGGCATTATTGTCATTACAACAAAAAAAGACAACACAAATTACCAATGATTGTAGATTTGTCTTCAATATACAATACAGCACTACTATGAAAACATTAAAAGATGACATGTTTGTATGAATCAGTACAGAAATAGGCTCCATAATTTACCAGATTTCTCCATATACATTATATTCCTTAAAAAAGGTAAAATCACAAAATCATAAAAATCAGGTTTCATCTTTTTTATAATCCAATTGATATACTGTCTGTAACTTAATCTAGAAAAAGTTGGCATTTCAACATAGGGTTGAACAATATATTCTATTCATCACAATATTAGGGCCCAACACAGTATATCCCCCATTAAAAAACCCATCCTTCTTATGTAAGATTTGAGAATATAAAAGTGATTTCATATGTCTTTCTATGGCGGAATTATGATTACCCATGAAAAAATTCATAATCAAAACACGTTTAAATGAATAATAAAAGTTCCCTGTGCAACAGTAGCCTTTGAGCTCAGTGGAGAGTGTTCCTGGGGTAATCTTGGGTTTGCATCTGGATTCTCAACCTTATATCCATCTAAATGTAACATAAAGATAAGGACTTCCTGATCACTTAATCATCCCAGTTCACCCAAATCCTTGGAATGAAGGTAAATGAACTGCCAGGAGTCTGTCCATCATTTCACATTTTCTCCCTAGACTACTCAACCCCAAGGTCCCTGTAAAAAGGAGCAAGCACGGACTGCCCAGGTTAAACTGGTCCACTAGAGTCCTCACTGAATAGCCTCCTTGAAACTCAGCCTACTAAAACCCACAAAGCCGACCATGTCTTCTTTCATTTCTAAACTCCTCTCTCCTTCCTAAAGATTGATTTATTTTCTTTATGAAGGATCTTGGATTAGAAACTCTCCTGGAAAGAATTCAAGAATGGGCAATATGGCTGGTACAGGCCTGTGGAGACATCAGTTCACTGGCCACTAAAACAAACGCCACCTGTGGATGCCCACACAGCGGTTGCTTAATTAAGCACAGCGTCCCATGCAGGGCAAATTCTGATGGGAAATGAGGATCCCACTTGAAACTGCTAGGGGCATTAAACAAGCAAAATGTAATTATCTCAACTGAAATCCAGCTGACATCTGTGACAATGAATACCAGGGGATCTTTAAGGATCAGATGCTCCATTTTAAGTCAGTGCCTCTGGCTTCAGTGTCCTCTACTCCCTCCCCCAAGGTGGAGAGAACGCTTCACACTGACTCACCAGCACCACCTGACTCGGCTGCCAAGTCTCGCCAGCATAGTGGAGGCCAAACTTCTAATAACAGAGTCATTGAGACAAATATCCAACTATCTTAGGCCAAATGAATTTTTATTCTTTCCAAATTAAAAACATCATATAATATTTATAGAAGCTAGAATTCTGCCTGTCCTCTTTCCTCTCCTGGACGCAGCCAGTTTCCTTGCTCTTGTAAAGTACACATTTAGAGATAGCGTATCTCAGATTGTTCATCTGTGGTGCTCAGCGGAGACAGTGATTCAAATTGGGCCTTTCATAAACTAAGCTGTTAGGAAAGAACTCTTGGACCTTTCAGCTTTTCTTTTAGACTGCTAAAAACTGAACAGGTTAAAACCAGGGCACGATCTGAGTAGTGCCAGAGTTTGGTTTTAGGGTTTTCAGTACCTTAAGTGAGATTAGTGACCAAAATCACTAAGATGGGCACTTTTTTCCTAAGGAAAAACAGAAAAAGAATGTTGGACATTTTCAAGAATATTAAGAATTAGAGATAGAGGGCGGCGCCTGCAGCTCAGTGGGTAGGGTGCCGGCCCCATGTACCAAGGGTGGCGGGTTAGAACTGCAACAAAGTTTGGCCCAGCCCCGGGCCAAACTGCAACAAAAAATAGCTAGGCATTGTGGCAGGTGCCTGTAGTCTCAGCTACTCGGGAGGCTGAGGCAAGACAATTGCCTAAGCCCAGGAGTTGGAGGTTGCTGTGAGCTGTGTGACACTGCCATGGCACTCTACCGAGGGTGACAGAGTGAGACTGTCTCAAAAAAAGTATTAGAGATAGAAAACATGACTCTGCTCAATTACCCTTTAATGTGCAGGCTGATTTTCACCTGGGCTAACGTTCCTTCCCTTGGGAGGATCTTTTATAATCTGCGTTGGCTGTTAGGATTTTTTGATTGATTCTTCATTTAGCTCAATTTCCTTTGTTTAGGCTTGTATATTAGTCTTAACCGCCTCCGTTGGACTCTTGAACAGTTATCTTGTTTTGGTCCCTGATTTCTTTACCCTGTCGTGGGAAAAACACTGTTTATTACTGAGCAAATTTATCGTTGCCTTTCTCTTCACTATTTACTTTGAATCCCCTCCTCACTTGCCCCTATAAAGAGAGTGAGCACTGGTCCTGTTTTGCACCCATGATCAGGCTTGTTTTCAACACCAAGAGCTGGTTTGAACGATAAGTTGCGTGGTTACCTCATGTTTAAAACATGACCGGGCCAGTCTCTTCCTTTAAAATTACAGTCCAGACAGTAGACTTGAGGAGATGACTCTCACAGTCATATAAAAAAGGTTATAAACTTGAACATACTGGGTCCCCACTGTACCTTCACTTTTCCACAATGCTGATATATTTAGAATTAATTGTAATTATTTAGTATCTTCTCTCCCCTTCAGACTGAAGCTCCACTACTCCTTCCCAGTATCCTCAGGACCCAATTCAGTGACCATTACATAACATGTGATCAACAGACATTTGCTGAGTGAAGAAATAAACGAACCCAGAGCTCAGGGGCGCCCAGAGCCCCTGCAGGCTGGACCCGGAGCTCAGAGATGCCCAGAGCCCCTGCAGGCTGGACTCGGAGCTCAGAGACGCCCAGAGCCCATGCAGGCTGGACCCGCTTGTCTTCTCTGTGCTAAGTCAGCCCCCTGGCTGGCCCTGTCTTCTACTTTGGCTTCATAAAGTTATTTGTCATCTAACTCATGTTTGAAGAAAAATACCTCATTACCAACACATTTCACTCATACTTTCCTGAGTTCAGGAACTCAAAGGAATTTGTGTTTTATATTAGTTTTATATTTGTCATCTGTGCAAAATGATGATGAACATTTATTAAAAACCCAGATCCTATTAGCAAAATAAACCTTATTTAAACTACCACTCACACACAGACTCTGAAACTTTGTTCTTTTCCAACTTCCAAAAGCCATTGACCCTCCATTTTTCCACCTCCGATGGCTCTTCTCCATTCTTCCACCAGGCTCTCTGACTTCACCCTCAGGTGAGAAAGTTCACTGGATTCTGCTTTAAGCACAGTGCACTTCCTTTCTTTCCTTCATTGTAGGCCCTTTGAGTAAGCCGCCTATTAATTGGAAATTCTCACTGGAATATTCTGATGGCAGCTCAGCCCAAGCACGTCCAACACTCGTTAGTCCGGCCACCTTCCTGGACTTCTTCCTCTGTCCCAGGTGCCTGCACAGAGTGCCCCCATCCCCAAACCCCTGCACTTTAAGGATGGTCTCTGGGTCAGCTCTCTCCTTCCCCCTCTAGGTCCCGTTCATCAAGCCTTCCACATTTTTCTGAGTAGCTTCTGATCTGTTGCTCTGTGTTCATTCTCACTCACCACCTCTCGGTCTTGTGAGATTACTACTAGCCACGGTGCTCTAAGGGAGGCCTCGCAGACGTCAGCGCATCCCACTGGTTAAATGCCGCCTTCCTGCTATGAAGCAGCCTTTTCAACTTAATTCTGCTCCTATCCTTATTTTCCTTTTTCTCTTTCAGCTGCCTCTTTGAACTCATTTCCTGGGCATCCCTGCCCTCTTGCCCACTCGGCACCCTGGTATGATCTGCCTCCCCATCCCACTGCCCTCAGGTCACGGCCTGCCACCCCCCTGCCCGCCACCTTCCCAGCCTGCAAGGCTCTGTCCCCCACATGCTCTGTCCCCTGGCCTCAGACTTACTTCTTGACTTTGAAGTGTTTATTTATTTACTGCCCCCCTCACAAAAATGTAAACCTTATGAAAGAGAGATTTTCTTTTTTCTCCAGAAACTACAACAGAATAAGAGCTCAATAAATATTTGTTGAATGAATAGATAAATTACATTTCTTTTTTGTTTTGTATCCTACATATAATAGCAGATTTTAGTGTGTGCGTGTGCACCTGCATTCTGGGATTACTATTTTATTTCCTTCACCGTGGCATACATATGAGTAACTAATGGATATTTATATAAAATCCAAACCGTGCCGGGTCGGGAGCCAGAGCCCTGACTGAGCTCTGCTGCTTCTCCCTCTGCTGTGCTTTACTTCACAGCCCGGCTGCTCTCGGAGCCGGGGTTCCTGCTCATGTTCGCTCTTTCATGTCTGCTTCCTTATTAAAGATGCATGACCGCCACACACTCTCTTTGTACGAACAACGGGGAATTTAATACGGCCCACGAATTAGCGAATGCATCCTGCCACCACCCTCATAGTGTGAATGCCTAACATGTCGTCTTTCTCCTACAGTGAGTGATTAAAAACACGAAGTCCTAACAGTGATCAACGTAACTGGTTTACTCACTTCCCAGCACACATTCAATCCTCACAAAAACTCCACGATGTAGGTGCTGTTATTAAAATTCCCATTAACGGACAAGGGACATTTGGCTTGGAAATATAACTAACTGGCTTAACTTCGCGAATCAAGTTTGTGAGAGAGTCAGGGTGGAGCCCAGGTCTGCCTGGCTCTGAACAGCCCACCATCCTGGAAAACTTCTGCCAGAAAGTATATTTAATCTCTTTTGGAACCAGGTGGGGAAGTGATTGCATGAATAAATGATTAATTGTACCCATTTTTCATCTCATTAGTGGTGTTTAATAACCCAGTTTCAAGGAACCTCAAGGACAGGACGGCTTTCTTCTGGGACAGAGCCCTGTGAACAGGGGCCAGTGAGGAGATAGGCAGAGTGACCACTTGCCAAAGTGTCACAGAGGATATTTCTGACTGCAGGGGAGACGTGACTCTGTGACCTCCACCGTCCCTTCAAGGTCAAGTGGTGCATTCTATGATTCCAAGAAGTTTCTGTGCAGGGGGATATTCAGAGTTATGAGTGACTGGCTGGCATCTTTATAAAAAGAAATAAAATTAATCTAACTTAGTCTTTCTTTCGTGCTTTTCTGAAAAAGAAACAATCGTTTTCGGGTAAATCCAAGAGATAACAATCAGAATATCAACATCTTGAACTTGATCGGCCTTAATTCATCTTTCTCTTTCAGTTTGCACTTTTGTAGCACTGGCTTTTCTCTAGAGTCAGAGAAAATAACAATAGTAAATAACGAGCACTTCGTGTTCCTGGAACAAATGACCCAGTGCTAGAAATGCCGGCTGCAGCATGTGCTCAGAAAGCGTCCAGATGTCGGCCAGCTGAAACAATATATCTCAGTGCATCTAAATAAAAACTTATCTTCAGTTTAAAAAATTAAAGTCAAAATGGAGTTCAGGATTCCCAGGAAGAGTCAGGAAACTGTAGATAGCGGTGAAGCTCTGACCCAGAGAGTCCCTGCGCGCCAGAGAGCACCTGCAGAGTCCCTGGAACACCCAGCACCAGACAGCTAGCAGAACCCCAGATGCAGCGCTGACCCTGCTGATCACCATTCCTTGAGCTAATAACAGCACCCTGTGTTTCACAAATAATTATTTGTGATTTTCACAAGTTCTTACCACAGGTTATTTGGGAAAAAAAGCTCTGGGGGATGCAGGAGAGAGAAGGGAGGTACCATTGGATGGACAGCCGTGCAGATCACTGGGCGAGCTGTGGTGGGGACAGGCCTCCACTCTAAGCTAATTAATAAAACTGTCATCAAATAGAACAAAATGCTAAGGAGCTTTGAAATCTTTAGAAATAAACATTAATTCTGAGAGTTACAGACAAAGAAATTAGGTTCATTCCCACAAGAATTAAACTGAGGAAAACTAGAATTACTAATTGAAACATACGGCATAAATACTTTGATTTTCCATTAGCGCTTTCTGCCATCAACTGAGCCAGGATGGACTAGAGCATGTTCCCAAAATGAGGCCTGTGGACTTGCTGGCATTAGAATCATAGAGAGAATTGTCTGAAAAAAATAAAAGAGTAAAAATAAATAATAACTTCTGAGCCTTACATTAGACCCAATCAATAAATATTTCTGGATGTTAGGCTCAGACAATCCATATTTTACAATAATATCCCAGTGATTCTTATTCTACTGTAGTTTGAAATTTGGTGGGCTTGAATAGCATGTTGGGTAACGAAAGTATTTTAGAGAAATCCTAAGAGGAAGGATAATTAATTTTAGTACAATATAAGAATAAAAGAAAAAAAAAGTTAACTTTTTAAAAACAGAAAAAAAAAACAAGCAAACAAACAAAAAATCACATTGAAAAATAAAGAAGGAAGCTAGAGCCAAGTTTCTCTTTTCTTCTTTCCCTTTTTTTGTTTTATCTTAGAACAAAAAGGAGAGTTATTAAGAAAAAGAGGTCAACTAGTTTGTTCACAGAACATTAGTGTTTCTTTAAAAGACCTCTTTCCAGCCTAATCCTGCCTCTTCCCTGCCAAGGTCACTCCACTTATCTATTCTTTTTGGTGCTGGAACATCTTGAAAACTGACCAAAACCCAGAGCTAATCGTGGGCAAAACTGTAAAATAGGAAAAATTCTCCCAAATAGGTAATTAAGGAGTTGCGTTAGTGTCTTGCAGCTGCCACAACAAATCACCGCAAACCGGGTGGCTTAAGACAATGGAAATGGGTTCTGTCACTGTTCTGGAACCAGGAGTCCAAACCAAGATGGGTGGTCCCTCCCCAGAGGCTCCAGAAAGAATCATGTTCGGCTCCTCTAGCACTCTGTAATCCTCGGTGCTCCTTGGCTGTGATACTCCCATCTGCGCCTTCACGTGGCATTCCTCCCTGAATGTCACTTTGCTCCCGTGTTATTCTCTTCTCTGTGTCTATTTCAAACATCAGTCTTCTTATAAGGACCTAGAAGTCACTGGATGAAGGCTCACCCCAATGTCTACTGGTAGGGAGACAGCTAGGAATCCAGCTCTCTTGGGGAGGGGGACCAGGGCAGGGTCCCTAGGCCCCTATCTCAGGGCCACCCACCTTAATTCTGTCCTAAGTGATTGTTCACACCTAGGGCAGGCAGGACCACCCCACCAATCTGCCAGTTAGAACTGAGGGTGCAAACTGCCAGAGAATGCAAAAGACTCTCTAGCCCATAGGTCAGAAGCATAGGTACAGCAGAGTCTGGAAGATGACCTACAACAGCTATAAGACTCATTATCATGTCATTAGCTGAAATCTACATTGCAGTCCACACCATCATGGGCTCTCAGAGAGGTTCATGGGAGGTCCTCATGTGCAGTGAGACTCTGGTTCCAAGGTAACTCTGAATCACAAGGCAGGCCTGACCCAGGCAGTATAAAAGAGAACCCCGGCCACACTCAAAGGCTTTTCTTTGTTGTGACAATGGGAGACTGTTGCTGTCAATGGCAAACGTCTCTTTCTCTATAAGCCTGTATCTTGCTCTTACTCTGAACACCTATCTTTCTCTTTCTCAATAAATTTTATTTTACACATGCCTTGCTTTGGTGGTCTGGTCATTCCTCACCCAAGAGTACACTGATAGCAGAGAACACAGATGGCTGCCTGGAACTTCACATCCCAGAACACAGAGAGCTGCCTGGGACTCTACTTCCCAGGACACAGACAGCTGCCTGAGACTCTATTTCCCAGGATAGACAGCTGCCTGGAACCCACTTCCCAGGACATAGACAGCTGCCTGGGACTCACCTTCCCAGGAAACAGACAGCTGCCTGGGACTCCACTTCCCAGGACACAGATGGCTGCCTGGAATGGCTGCCTAGGACTCCACTTCCCAGGACAGACGGCTGCATGGAACCCACAGTGCTGATGTAGGTCCTTTCACTCAGGGCTGAGCTTTGCTTTCCGGGCCTAAGCAGGCTAATAAACAAGCTTTATCAGTGCTCCATCTTTCCATCACTCCTAGGGCGGATCTGAACACCCAGAACGAGACTTCATTCCTACAGAGGCTCTTCTAATAGTAACTTCTGCCCACAAGCCTTCAGTATCAATGGCTGTGACGTGTATTTTAAATATGTGTTCCATCTCCCCAATCCCCCTGCATGTGGGGAAGGAGGTATGATTAGAAACTGCTTATAATGGCTAACAAGCATCTGAAAAATGCTCATTGTCCCTAATTATTAGAGAAATACAAATCAGAACCACCATGAGATAATCTAACCCCAGTGAGAATGGCCCACATCACAAAATCTCAAAACTGCAGATGCTGGTGTGGATATGAAAAGAAAGGAACACTTTCACACTGCGACTGGGACTGCAAACTAATACAATACAACCTTTTTGCAAGGCAGTATGAAGAACCTTCAAAGAACTCAAGCTAGACCTCCCATTTGATCCTGCCATCCCATTACTGGGCATCTACCCAGAAGGAAAAAAGTCCTTTACCACAGGGACATTTGTACTAGACTGTTTATTGCAGTTCAATTTACAATTGCCAAAATGTGGAAACAGCCTAAATGCCCACCAACCCAGGAATGGATTAATAAGCTGTGGTATATGTACACCATGGAATACTATTCAGCCATTAAAAAAGGTGGAGACTTTACATCCTTTGTATTAGCCTGGATGGAAATGAACACATTATTCTTAGTAAAGCATCCCAAGAATGGAGAAGCAAGATTCCTATGTATTCAATTTTGATATGAGGACAATTAATGACCTAGTACATAGTGGGGGATAGGGGAAGGGAAGAGCAGAGAGAGGGAAGGAGGGGAGGGGTGAGGGGTCACAATGTGTGATATGCCTTTTGGGGTAGGGACACAATTATAAGAGGGACTTTATCTAAAAAATGCAATCAATGTAACCTGGTTTTTTGTACCCTCAATGAATCCCCAACAATAAAAGAGTAAAGGAACTGCATATAAACCACCCCCCAGACAGAGAGCACAATGGGCAACCCACTCAGGACCCCTCCTCTATGCTGGAGGCTTGGCTTTGCTTTCCTCTTTATCTATGATAAAATCTTTCCTTCATGTTTTGAATGACTTCATTCTAGCAGAGATTTAAGGACAAGTCTAAGAGAATTGGGGCGAAAGAAATCAATTCCTGCCCTCCCTGTTTCTAAATCTTGAAGTTACTCAGGTGTTTCAGAAGATAAACTCTATTTCCCAAATACTCGAATAGACCCCAACTGATTGAAGGCCTCAACGGCCATGGTGTCCAATTGGGGAACATATAAAAAGAAGTCAGCACCAGAGGGACTGATTGAAGTCAGCTTCTAGAACCGTGATCTCTAATACTTGGAGAATTCAGAAATATTTCTGATGGTGAGGTACTCAAAATATCACTTCATAAAATTTTCAAATTCAGGATTAAAATCAGGAAAACCAAGGGAAAAAAAAAGGCACAAGCACAGGGGACGTGTGCCCTGTACTGATAAGTCTGTAAAAGCCACCTCTGTGAAGTAACCAGACTGAGATAGGGAACAAGGCAGGCTGTAATCCAGCAAACCAAAGTCATCTACCATGTGGGCAATTTAACAAAATTTTAAGTGGAATAACGCACGTAGCATCTGTTTCTTCTCTGCTACTTGTTCAATCAGTGGTCTCTAAAGAAGAATGTGCAAGGTCATCCACTAGTGAGAAAAAAGCATACCTGTTTGTATTTATTTTTAACCTAAAAATTTAAGAAAGAAATCAAGCTTTACTCATACTTAAAATGTGAAGTAATGTCCCCTTGTAACTCATAAACATGAGATGCATGCACATAATACCACAAAATTGAAGGCTCTTGGTTTAACCAAATCAGATACAATTTAGTTACTTTTTGTTTCCTGTAAAGCACAGACCTTTAAATTTATAGTTTTCCAATATTTGGATTTTAGATGGATATGAATTATGTAACTCATACTCATTTAAATACGGATATGAATTACATGAAAGGTCTTGGATTACTTCTGAGTCACTGCAGGCTAAATCTAGCCCACACGCTTGCCAACAGGTCAGTGGGATGGTATTTACATAGAAGCTTCCAACAGATCACGGCTCTAATAAAATACCTTCCAAGAGTTTCAAAAAGGAAATTATGTCCTAGTCACATAGTCCTTTAGAAAGTATAGAGGAAAAAAGTGAGTGAAGTCTAGTTAGCTGTTTCTTGGGTCTTCCTAGCCAGTCCATATTTATTAAGGCAGTGTGGGGGCATCCGGCGAGCTGACCCTGCCACCCACGTGCCCGCTCTAATCACCGCGGCTGCTGGGCCTGACTTCTCCTTCCCTCCTTGACTGTTCTGTTACTAGAGAAGCACGTGAATAAATAACTTGGAGATTTGTTCCTAGAAGTAACCAGTGACTTTTATGGGCAGGGATGGTCTGTCCTTGTTTTAATGCTCTTAAAAGGACCACTCTTGCCATCAAACTGACGGCATGGTCACCAACCGGGGGATCCATGAACATTTTATGTCCAAAAGCAGTTCAAGTACAGAAGTTAGAGAAACGGTCTGTGCTTTCTGCCTGCCACCAGCCCTTCTTACTTTTCTAGGAGAAGATCCTCTTTCACCTTGTCGGCCACCTCTGGCTTTTCCTGGGTCTGCTGTCAGTAAAGGACTTGTGGTCCCCTCCCCATCACGCATGTGATGAGTTCTCGGGGTCCTCCAAGCCCACAGATGCGTTAATTCATCTGAGGACAGTCAATGGCTGAACAAGAGCCATTAGAGCCATTCTCAAGATTAAAATAAATGCTGTGATTTGGGGGGTGGGTGGGTAGGGAGGTGGATTTCTTTCCCTTCTAAGGTCCTTGCTGCCAAGGGCTATCTAAGCCTGGTGCTACTAGGGTTTTTTGGTTTTTGTTTGTTTGGGGTTTTTTTTTTTCCAGCAAGAGGACAAAACATACCAGAAATATAAATAAAATCAACACGATGAAGGAAGAGCTGAGACACAGAGGGAAAGAGAAAGTGTCCAGCTTCACATCTTCACTTTTCTGTTATGTGGGGTCAATAAGTTCCCTCTTGGGGATGAATTTCTGCCAGCTTCTATCAAAAAAGTCCTCCCAACACAAGGGATCTAGGCTGCTATGCCTCGGACTAGTGTAGTAACATCACTCTTGCTTTCTTGATGTATTTTCTTGAATGGGAAGAAGGTAAACACCTAAATATCCTGAAACCATTCACACGACTATGGCTGCACTCACTAAGTGTGGCAAACATGGGCACCCTTAATCATACACGCCCCTTAATTCTTAACTCACACTCCTGCCCTAACACAGGAACAGAGAACCCCACAGGCAGGACGGACTGGGTGGCAAGGCCTCTGCTCACCCCTGGATGAGCTGTTCATTTCCACCTTGTCATTCTTTCATTATCTTCCCTCCTAATTCCTCATCGTCCAACTTAGAATCTTCTAGGCCCCATAATATTAAAAACCTATAAATTCAAATTTTTGTAACATTTTATGACTTGGTAGCTTTTCCCAGCTGAAGATGACAGAATGGAAATTATCACTGATCTGAAAAACAAAGACTTGGTCAAATCCTCAGTCAATTTAAAATGTCCTGCTACACCAACTAAACATGCACTTTTCTTTGAAGAAGGCCAACAAATGATTTTACCTCTTCTCCTCTTAGATTATCTGTTTCTGGCATTTCTGAAAGAATAGAGTCCCAGGGGAGTGTTCCCGTAAAAGGAAATGGGTGGAGTGAAACCCCTTTCAGATTTTCCTCACTAGTAAAAGCTGATTCTTCTTTTACTCTATTCCCTGCTTTCTCTCTGCTATGATGTATTATTAAAATGGAAAGACGTTGCTGACGGCGTGTGTTATATAATAGCATTGCAGGGTACCTTTTATTTTACTTTAAGGGGAGTTTATTTCATCTTGGGCCAACTCTGAAAGCTTTTCAGAGGCCATCAACACAGCGGCTTTCTTCATATTAGATAAAAGCCAGGACGCGGCTCACACATTGATCTGGAGTTATTCAAAGACTGAGGTGGAAAGAGAGAATATCTTCTTTGGTACAGAGTAACTTTCATATCATATTGATGCATTCAGAATCTGCAAAGCCCTTGCTAAACAGAATGTCAGCAGGGAAATTTCACCTTTTTTAAGGGGTAAACTGAAAATGTGGAGATAAGTTTTAGGCAAAGAAAAGGAAATAAATTTTAGAAAAGTTTAATGTCAACTTTAAATGCCAATGTATTCAAAAAGTGCAAACAGTGAAAACTGAGTTTAAGCCACACCAGTTACTTAAATATCTTTGGTTAATTATTTGTAATTCATACATTGTAGGTTAACGGAAACTGTCTACTTACAGAATGCTCAGCTCATGGCTCCCAGGAAATAATTTTCTGGCAATTATTTTTATTTAAATAGCCAGATAATAAATATTTTAGTCTCTAAACTCTGACATTGTAGCATGAAAATATCCATAACTGTTCCCTAAACAAATATGCATTTTTAAAGTAAACTTGATTTACAAAATCAGGTCATGGCCAGATGTGGCCCACAGGTTGTGGTTTGCTGGTACTTGTTCTATGCCAGACTCTAAATTATTATGGGGGCTGCTGAGAATGGGATGACTTATGCATTTAATAAATGGAACATTTTCCCCAAAATCAGAAGATTATTTGTTCTTTTGAACGTACCAAGAACATTGCAATCTTGTCTTTTAAAAGGCTGCTCCCCTAAGTCCCAGGTTTGTTATGTGAAGGGGGGATGTGTTTATGGAGAAGAAAATCAGGAGGAATTATGGGTGACAGAGGCTTCGGCTCCTTCTCTGATCTGAAGCAGGCCCGCTTTGCTTTTGTCTACCTTATACAGTTGAGTTGGGAAAAACACCACTCAGGAAAGAATCTACATGGAAAGATTGGACAATTATTTGTAGAAGTCACAAATGGTGACTTCTTTTGGTCTTATAGAGATGGCTTAGATCTAGAGTGAGTCTTGAGTACAAAAATTACAAGGGATAAATATTTATTCAAAATGAAGTGTCTTAACGGAGAACCATGGAGAGCAGAGAAATGACAGTAGGAGGTGGACATTAGCAGTGTGGACACATGGACACCGTCTCACCAGGGCTCGCCCTAACTGGTTTGTAGTCCTCCTGGAGGCTTTCAGAAATGCTTTCCACTGACACAAATGTGGAGCAAAGACATCATGGAGAAAACACTGCAGCTTTCCAGCCATGCTCACATCACATGTGACAGGCACAGGTGAATAAGCAAGCTGGCTGCTGGGAAGGGGTAAGAGGCCAGGGCAGAGGGAGGGCTGAGCGCATGCTCAGGGGCGACGCTCGCTGACAGTGAGGTGACACTGGCAGGTGGAGACTGAGCTCCAAACACCTTTCTAATCCAGAGACTGAAGTTAGCATTATCGTTTTGACAGGTCTGGGAACCATGGCCATTGTCCAAATGCCATAACACACAAACAACTAGAATTCAGGTCACAAATGCCCCCTTTTAGGCACCCTAAAGGAACAGATACACACATAAATGGTAGAATTGGGGGCAAACATGACACATTAATTAGATTACATGTGAAATTGTTCACTCATTGGCCAGCCCTGGGACTGGAATTTTAAAAAAGAATTAGCAAACTGATATTCTGAATAAACACAATTCTGTCATCTCCCTAAATTTCAGATTCCATCTTTTCAGGTCATCTCTGGTTGCAGTATCTCAGCCCTCTAGTTTAACTCTTGTCTACCTCACAGAGGTGATTAAGACATGAGACCCTAAAGCAGACCAGTCCCTAAACGTGGCTTCCTGACAAAGTTGAGCTTCTTTTAATCTCAAAATCTGAATGAGAAAATCAAAAGAATGCAGTTATGGTTTGACTTGTGAGTCATGACAGGGAGAAATGCTCTCAGCAAGGAACTGGACACAGTATGTATTTTGGTTAAACTCCCAACAAGTGATGGGTATTACTCATTCCTAATTCTTGCAATCTAAACAGAATGGCTTTCTATAAACATCATGTATAGATTCAAGTAGTATATAGTCTAACATCCCAAATTAACAATATTTTCTTCTGCAAAGCCAGGTGTTAAAATAAATACATAAATATTAACTGCTGTTAACATAACTATAGTGCACACACACACACACACACACACACAGAGTGTTCAGAGAGTGTCCTCAGCCTTTCCCTGCTCATGGCATTCTTAGTGTATCAGTAATTTTTTCCACGGCACCCATAGACCAGAATAAATGCCTAGTAGTTCTATTTATTAATTAGTTAGAAACTGCCTAAAATGTAGCTGTACCTAGATAAGACATTAGCCAAAGAAATGGAGCATGACCTACACCGAAACTGGACAACATTGAGCTCCACGTGGGGACCTTTGGGTGTGGATTATTGGTGTCTTTCCCCCGAGGATTTAAAATATCCCACAGCTTTGCTGAGTGCACCTGAGCACCCTGGATGCTGGGTTCACTGCTCACATCCACAGGCTCAGGGCTAGGCCAAGTACCTTCTGTGTCTGTCCATCCCAATTTAGCTACACGTCAGTGAGTGTTCTGATGTTTTCAGTCTCTGCTCAGTCCAACATTGATGATTTCTTCCAGTTTAGGATACAAAACAAAACTTGAAATTGACTTTTACTTTAAGTCTTCAAAGAGAATCAATGGTTCTCTTGGATAACATGTGTGGAAACATCTTTCTTCTTTCAGTGGGAAAGTCTCAATTGCCTTCACACAGCTTATCTAAAAAACAGGTACCTTTGTTTTTGCAAGGTCGGAATTAATAGTTGTCTTTTTTTTCCCCCAGAAGCAAAGCTGAAGAAACAGACGCAGAATCTTGTCTTTATTTTGACTACTTTTATTCATCAAAAAAAGTCTCAACGATCATCCTGGATTAATCAGGACATTTCTAAGTGATAATTCCTCAGCACATGAACAGCCCATCAGTCACATGTAGTTCCACCAAAGGTTTTCACACGTTTTAAGATTTCAAAAGCCCTCCCTTATAGGCAGAGGTAGTGGTGTCCTTTAGCCCTATGTTCTTTACTGAGCTAGATTCTTGGGGGAGGAAGTAAATACAATATTTTTCAAGAATTGTGGTTCCTCAGAATATATAGGGAGCGTCATCTGATGAGAAGAATCCTCATGCTTAAAAAGAAAGTGTGTGTGTTCGTAAGAGAGAAGGAGAGAGACAGGACAAAGATGAAAAAGGCTCACGTTGCTTGAAGACATGTGACTGTGACGTGTGACAATGTGAACTTGATAGACTGAGAGTGGACAGGCAGGGAGGAGGTGAGGGGGAGTCCACATTCTAGGGGCGGGCAGAGCAGGTGTGGTAGGCCAGAACATTTTCTCAGATCATTGGCAGTTCTCAGACCTAAAGGATGCTATCAAATCATGTTAAATACCTACGATAACTGAGGACAAATTGCAACATCCCAAATGCAGTCTGAGTTGAGCTGCACTACCCTTTCTCCCTACATTCCTCACGGGCTTATCACACCAGCAGCCTCACAGGTTGTAAACAGAGCTTCCCTTTTCCCCATGCAGTAGCTTAAAATCACTCTCTGCTCCCACATTTGTAAAATGTTCTGTGTTAGCTTTTGCACTGTTCTCCTCCAAAGGCAAAAATGGGATCCTACTGCCTTCATGATAAGCAAAAGTACCAAAGGCACAACCTTGACAAGGACCCCCCTCCCCCCAGTGTGAGTTGGTGTTGACAGACCCTCCTGGGCTGAGGGCTTGGCCCTCTCCTGTGGCCTCTGTCAGCGCACACAGGTCTGCAAATTCCACTCCAGATCAGGAAAATCTCAGGGGAAATTCATTATTGTGTTTATGTTTATCTGAAAACAAACACTAAAATCCAAAAGAAACTAAGTAAAATTGTTAATATAGTATTTATTACACATAAAAAGATGTTTAAAATTGATTTAAAAACATGAGTACATTGCAATTTAAAGTAAAATTTCAGTCAATACAGAAATGTAAAAGCCTGTAATATGATGATTACTGGATACATGGCCTTATGTTAACCAAGACTGCCGTTGTGCCGTGAATCAAGTAAATACCAACACAGTACCATGCGTTGGGTAAATACTAAGTAGTCATCACAAGTTCTTTTGTGAATCTTCTCACAGTATAATGAGGTGTGATGGGGGAGCGGTCTGGAAGATGTAATAAGCAAAAGTAAAGCCAGATGTCCGTGACCTGGTCCTTGCTACAACATTACCAGGCTCCACATGGGAGGGAACAATTACACTTTGGCAGGAAAAACCCCTAAAATAAATAAATTTCTATCCTAATAGGTGTACATTTGGAACATCCTAGAAAGAGTAGCAGAATTATTATAACAAATCCCAGAAGTTTTAACACATGAGTAGTCATGGTCACCCCTTTTTCTTTCCCCTGTGGTAAGTCTGAAAGTTGTTATGAAGACTGATGATATATCAAAACCTTTGTAGAAAGAGATTTCCAAGGAATTTTCTAACCAGAGAATTGTAGACTTTAAAACACCCATTATTGGTAAATATTCCTTTATTAACCTCTCTTTTCCCATTTCTTTCTTTGCAAAATGGAGCTAATAATAGTGCCATTCTCATAAGGTTGTTATAAAGACTGAATGAGTTAGTACAAAACCCCAAACTCTCAAATGTGTCTCAAAAGTCAGTTATTTTTCTTTTAGAGAGACACTGTGTTACATCGCCATGTGATGAACATTCTGAAATCAAACATAGTTTTTCTACAGAGCTTATACTATTTACCTTAAGTAATATAAAGGTTATAAATTATAAATTAAAAACTTCCCACATCCACCACTAGAATTCAGTTTGCAACTGTTCTGGTGCTAATTGAGGTTAAAACAAACCTTTTGAATTTTAGAATCATGGATAAAGACTGCAGTCTTATATGCAGTAGACCCTCCATAGCTGACTACAGGTGACCTGATCTTCATAGACCAGACACGCACCACATGTACGTGTCAGCACAGCAGCCTTGTTCCTTATGTTGACCCCTCTGTATGTTGACAAGTTTGTTAGAGTCCCTTGGGTGGTCAGCTTAAAGAGGCTCTACTTTATGTAGAACACATATACACTTAGCACTGTATCTGGCATATAGTAGGACGTAAATAAGTGTTTTCAATTTTTGTAATTTAATGTCCTCCCTCCCTCTCTCCCTTCCTTCCTTTCTTCACCTTCCCTTGTTCCTCTCTTCTTCCTTTCCTTCTTCCTTCCTTCTTTCCTCCTTCACTCCTTCCCTCACTCCCTCACTCCCTTCCTTCTTCCCTCCTGACTCCTCTCCTAGCATACCAGGGCCTTCTACATGATGAAATAAATTTTACAGTACTCATATATGATACAATTCCTCCCCCTTGGTCCAAGGCACAGTAAGATTTCTAAAGATGCACCCTTTTGTTGCTGCATACGTTGTTTATTACCAAAAACAAAAATTGTAACCTTTATATAGCCACATCAGCAGTCATCACCCATACAGTTAAAAAAAAATTATCAAGTAAATGACAGCTGTTCTAATTGTGTTACTATCATTGTTGCCATAATTTTGACTACTAAAGTTTTCTGTGATTATGACCTATAATAGAAAATGATTCTTCATAGTTAAAATGACTCTTAAAATGAATAACTAAACAGCACATATTTAAACCTCATTTTCAAATGTTCCAAGGGACACCCTCCCCAATGAGATTGCCATCATAATTTCTGATTCAGTAACAGGACCAATAAAAGAAGAAAAAAGAACTCAGTAATAACCCATGCTTAGTCAAAGAGTATTGATCAAAGCCAAATCCGTGTTAAATAATGTTTTACACTTAGAAATGAAAATCTTCAAAGCATTCCCCATTAATTCCATAACAAAGTTACTTATGTTTGGTTTAAATCTGTATAGGGGGAAAAAACTCATGAAGCAAAATGCTAAGAATGCTTTTTAACATAGTAACTATCAATCATACCCCAGGCTTTCTAAATTCTAGTTTCTAAATAGGACAGACCCTTTAGCTGAAGGTGTTTTCACTGTTTTCCCAGCTTTTGTACTGTGTGTACATTGTCAGTATCTAACTAAAAGGCTAACCAGAGACTTCTGTGCATTTATAACTAACTTTTTCTATTTTAAATATACTACTTTATAAAATAAGGATAATAGACTTGCGGGGGCTGGGGGGCTCACACCTGGCCGAGGCCTGCTAAACAACAATGACAAATAAGGATAATATCTCTCACCTCCTACAGTTATTGTGTGAGTCAAATTTAATTTCAACAATTATTCAATTCTAATTTAATATTTGCCAAAAAAAAGACATATAAAGCTTTGTTTAACCTATTAAAAAATGTAAAATAGCAATGTTATTTCCTCTATTGCAAGTAAAGAGAGAAAACAAAACAACTTGATGCAGAGAATTTATAGCATTTATACATTTCCATTAGGTAGTAAGCTTTGATAGATTCATCTTAAAATTCTTTAATGGAAAACTCAACATCCACTTATAGCCAGGTGCAGGCTGTTTTGCATGCATTATCTTATTTAACTCCTCAAGCCACGGTTAAAGTTCCTAAAGAAGGACAAGTGTCTTCTCTGAACACTGGTTATTAACAGAGCGAATCATCCCCCATTGAAGGGGTCTTAGGTCCAGATACCAGGATACTCGGTGACTTTTTTAGGTTGTTTTAGTTGAATCAATACATTTTTCCGGAGAAGAGACCCCAGTTCCCTAAGGTCTAACGGTATCTGTAGAGCAAGCCCAGGGCTGAGCCCATCCCTGGAGTTCAGTCATATTTTATCCTCAAGCAGGATCAGAGTCACCCCCTGTGATCCACGCTGTGGCAGCAGCAGCACCTCTGTGCGCCTCAGCGCAAGGGCACGCGCGCGGCTCAGTGGAACCAGCAGAACCATGTGGAGCACGGCGAGGGGCAGAGCGCACAACGTACGGTATCAGGCACGTATCGTTTAAAACATACAAAATACTGCTTTATACTTTCATATATGTAAGAAAAGCTAAAAATATAAATAGAACAATCACCAGCAAATTCAGCATGGTCGTATCTCTAGAAAGGGAGGGAGAGGAATGCCGTCAGGGAAGGGACAAGGAAGGGATTCACCAAGTCTCGGGTAATGTGTTTCCTTAACTTGTACATCTACTGTGATTATGGCAAAACACTGAGATTTGTCAAAGCCAACGGTGGATGATCATTGGCACATCTTGTTTTATTCATTGTTAGGCTTTTATATTTTAGTATTTTATCGTTTTAATATAGAAAGCATCAATGGATGCATGCATGGTAGCAGAAAAATAGACAAAGGAGGGAACCCTTCTTTGTAAGGCAGTTTCTCGTGAAAACTGGCAATGTATTACGTACCAGTCTGATTATCAGTCAAATAAATCTCAACATAAAGAGTGAAAAAAAATTGCATAACATTGGGCGTGACTCCAAGTCTGTACTGTAGGCCCTCAGTGAATCATTCCAGAAGTCTTGTGAGCCAGTTGTCCTTTATCAAGGAAATCAAGACCAGCGTAGCGCGCTGGTGGTCACACAGTGGTAGCAGAGCTGAGGTTCACGGCCCATGGCCCATTCTCATCTGTCAGAGAGGCAGTTAGGACAGGGCTCAGCAGAGGCAGCTGCAAGGCAGCATTGGTAGAGAAATTCTTTTAAAAGATGAGATTGAGCCAGGCTACAAACAAGACCTCATTACTGACTCAGGAGCGCAAAATGGAATTCTGATGGAGAAGGTTAAAAATAGGGTGTGAACACATGGGAGAAAAGGTTCGTTTCCTCAGAAAACAAATGGAAACTGAGACTTAATACAAAAGAGGTTTGGACAAAAGAGAGAGTAGGACTAATGGAAATTGAAAGGAAAGTAAGACAGATCAGAAAAGAAATTAAATGATAGAAAACACATGAGGGCTACTAAGATACAAAAATACATAAAACTGAAGAACCAAGCATTAGCTTCTGAAATTTGAATTACTCCAAACTACTAAGGCAGAAAGAGGAGCTGAATCATCTGATTTCAAAGGTAGGAAAATTGGAACAAATGATTAAATTGGGGGGGGGAATGGGGAGTAGAATTGTGGTTTGTTTATTTTTGGAGGTTTGATGGAAGACTCTTTTGAAACATGTATTAAAAGCATCTGATTCCACATAAGGAACTTTGAAAAGTGGAACAAGAAAAAGAATTGTGCTTCTGTTTTCCTTGAGTCTTCTGTAAGGACTTAGGTGGGCATGTTTGGGTGGAAACAGGAGTCTTTTTTCAAACACCCTCTGATTCTCTCCCCCAGTCCAAAGTACTAAAGCTGTGTTTATGACAACACGATCATTTCTACAGTAACGAGAGAGCTGTCAGCAAAAGAGGATTATTGCTTAAGTTGAGAAATAAGCAACTAAAAAACTCTTAAACCACAAAGAACAGGTTCCCATGCCAATACTCAAAGTGACAAAGCCAAAGCCAGGCAAATGTGGAAACTGTTATGTGCCGGGCAGCCCCAACTGACCTTCTAGCAATTGGTCTCCAGACTGCATGCCAAGATTTCTGAAGTTTAACCCAATAGGGTCAGACTTTGATATATTTTGCTGATTGCTTAAACACAAATTTAACAATGGGTATCTTAACTGGTTTGTACGCCATTCTCACCCGAGAACCATATGCAGACTTCAAACTGAGTCACTGAGACACTTTGTGATAAGAATTATAAACTCTTTGGGAAGGTTTGAGATGGCTGAAACTCTAACCAAAATATACTTATTTTTTGAAAAATAAACTGTGGGGTGGGGCCTGTGGCTCAGTGGGTAGGGCACTGGCCCCATATACTGAGGGTGGTGGGTTCGAACCTGACCCTGGCCAAACCACAACAAAAAAAAATAGGTGGGTGTTGTGGTAGGCACCCAGCTATTTGGGAGGCTGAGGCAAGAAAATCGCCTAAGCACAGAAGTTAGAGTTGCTGTGAGCTGTGATGCCACAGCACTCTACAGAGGGCGATAAAGTAAGACTCTGTTTCAAAAAAAAAAAAGATAAGAAAAGAATAGAAAAAAGAAGAAAAATAAACTGTCTGTTTGATGAAGGTTGCCTAAGAGTTCTAGGGAAAACCATGATGTGTTACTATTGTAAGAAATTATCAGACCATCAGACCTTCTCCCAGTGTGGTAGGGGAGAGGCTACTGGGTGACCTTCAGCAGTGAACTGTCCTTCATGTCCTTTGCTAACTTGATTTCAGAGGGCTTTACCCTTCTCTTTTTCCATTTATTCCGCACTACCAATAGGAAAGAGTTTTAATATTATGAAAAAAATTCTTCTTAGGTATACTAGGTCATGGTAAAGAAAAAAGTGATTGGAAAATAGATACTATGCATAAATGTCTACCTTAAGCTAATATTTTATTCTAAATAAAATAAATTTAAAAATTGCCTACTGTAGGTTTTTAGACAATCAAACAGGTAGTGAAATACAGGTCTAAGACCCTGTATTTCAGTCTTCCAGAGAGCAGGTGATTAATTGGTACAGAACAGAATTGATATCACAAAAGTATTTACTTTTAATAACTATGTTGCTGGAGAACTGAAATCTTTTTTTTTTTTTTTTGAGACAGAGCCTCAAGCTGTCCCCCTGGGTAGAGTACCGTGGCATAGCTCACAGCAACCTCCAACTCCTGGGCTCAAGTGAGTCTCCTGCCTCCACCTCCCAAGTTGCTGGGACCACAGGCGCCCCCCACAATTCCTGGCTATTTTTTTTTCGGTTGCAGCCACCATTGTTGTTTGGAGGGCAGGGCTGGATTCGAACCAGCCACCTTAGGTATATGTGGCTGGCGCCTTAGCCACTTGAGCCACAGGCGCCGAGCCAGAGAACTGAAATCTTAAGGAATATTTATGGTGTTCTTTATATAACTATAAAAAAATGTATAACTTAGGATTTTTTGATGCTGAATAGATATAAGTGCAGAATGAATCGCAACATGTGGAGTTCCCACCCCTCAGAGGTAGTGCGGGGGGGCTGTGCTGCTGGCTGAGCCACAGGCACATTTCCCCACAGAGGGGCCCGCAGTCACCTTCATTGGGTAGCAGGCTCCTCTTGATGCTTCCTCTGAAAGCAGCTGCAGAAAAAGTTAGTGTGGTGGTTTTAAGAGAATCCCAAGACTGTTCTAGCCCCAGCTATTTTTATAAGCCAGGTGACCTTGGCTGAGTGAATCAGCATTCAGTTTCTTCATCAGCAAAGCAGGGACAACACCAGCCATGCTTCCCTCACAAAATTCTGGTGACCAAATGAAAGAGCCTGAGACTGTGGACCTAGCTGTCTGCATTGGTGTGTCTATGTGTGTGTGCGTGCATGTACCTGTGGAAAATAAATGTGAAAGTTGGATGAAAATGACAGTACCAAGTCAGAAAAAAACAAAAGGCCAGCGTGTGGAAATCCATGCCAAGCGGCGGCTGGTGAGATGATATGTTTCCAAGAAACCAAAGCCAAAAGGGAGAAACAAGAAAGGTTGCGAGATTCACGATATCTCTGAACACTAATAGTCACTGACGGGAGATCCAGTATTTTATAGTTTTGAAATTTTAGAGAAATTTCTTTAATGGGGCCTCAAAAAGTATACACTGTCTAAATAAAAAATCACAGTGCCCTCCCAACTATTTCTTTGGATCCATAAAATGATGGATTTCACAGGGCTACTTATTATCGTGAATTGTAACATATCCTTCACAAGGATTATGAAGTCAAATCACAGTTTGATAGAAGCAACTATCCAAAAAAGTGGGCAGTCTCTCCTAACTGACACCAGCACATTATAAATGTACTTATTTAAAGCAGCAGTTCTCAAACCTTTTGGTCTCAGGATCCCTTTGTATTCTTAAAAATTATTACAGGCCAAAAGGGCCTTTGTGTAGCTGGAATCTGGGTTCCTTTTGTCCTCCAAAAGACCACCAGATGGCTAAATAGTAGAAAGAAGAGCTTAACTGTTTGTGAACCCAGAAGGGATGGTCTCCAGCTTGGACCCAAGGTGCTGTCTCCTCAACAAAGGGGAGGAAGGGCAGGGAGGGCTTTATGCCTCCCATGCACATTCAGAGTGGGAGGAAAGCTATACACCCCTCTGAGTGGAGCCCAGCACATGTACAGCGGGGGGACAGGGATGACACACGCACCCCGCGTTCATGTGAGCTATGGTTTTCACATCAGCACGAGTCAGAATTTGGCTCTTGGTGCCAAGAATGAAGATGTGCAGTGTGGTACACAGCCTCTGTGAGTCACCCGAACCTGGCTTAAGGTCTACAATTGCTGATCAGAAAAGAAAGTTTGTAAGGCCAGCCCTCTGTCCAATCCTTGCAGCCAGTTTTAACGTTCAGTGGAGAGCTTCTTACTGAAACTTGTTATCCAGGGGTTATTCAGGAAATAAGTTTATAAGAAGTCTAAATTTGATTGGATCCAGAGTGACCTCTTTAAAATTTCAATTACAAATGGGGCTCGAAACCAGCAGCCCTCATAGTCATTAGGAGAATGTGCCCCACATTTGCCAAATACAAAATATTATTGGATAATACTGTATCGGTTTAAATCTAAGAGCAAATCCTTGGTAAAAGTCAAAGGGAAGGAACTCTTTTCCCAGCACGGGAAGCAGGATTCTGAGCAGGCCTCACATAGCAATAGATGGACAGTGGGATTACAGCCAACCTTTTTTAGACTCCCTTACTCTTTTCAACCATCAAATTAGCAAAGGAGCTAGTTAAACTAGTTATAAATAACACTCTTTTACAAAATAAACATTTATTGACTGTAAAAAATGAAAAAAAATTAAAGTATGAAAACAATTGCAACTATACTAAGAGTTTACCCTGAGTGTTCCGGCATCTATCCCTCTAGACCATATAAATGTATTTACATAGAGAGAAATAAATATATACATAGAAATTAGAACAAGATAGTAATACAAAGATATATATGTGCTTAATTAGCATCTTGCTATATTTAGAGTTGTGTGTTTACTTTCGATTAAAATTTTGTAAGAAGAGTTTTTCTGTCAATTAACATTCTTTGGAAACAATTTTTAACTGAATGCATCATAATTTAAAAACTTGTCCCATGTTATTAGCCATTTGGGTTACTTGATAGTGCTTTGAAAAACATAAGTGTAGAGACATTAACTGTCATGATAACCACTATTACAGTCATAGGAAGATTATAATGTAAATTGACTATCACCCTTTGCTGTGAAAAGATAGCCATATTTTACACTGACCTGGAAGTTTAACTAAGTGGAGATAAAAATATATTTGAAAATACATGCTTTGGCACCTAAACAAATCAGTTGTTTTCTTAAAAGCTTACTGTGGAATAGCAGAATGATTGTGGAATAATGACTTGGTTTTTTTTTTTCCTGGTGTTGTTTCCTAATGATTTTTTCTAAGTGGTTCGTCCTGTCTAATTTTATCAGCCTAATAAGAATCCACACTTCATCTTTCTCACTGCTCTGGGCAGAAATTCCTGTGAACATGTCAACGCACGGATGGACGGGCAGATTGGCATAGCATAGCAGGACATACACAAAAGTGAGATGATGGCTGACCGACTTCCCTAATTGCTGGAGTTTTAATAAGACAATAGACCCCTCACTAAAGATTTCCTAAATTTTATTGGAAGTCAAGACTCTACATTTGTAATTCAAGCAGAGCCCAAAGTGATTCACAAAAGGACAGTGTTACATGCAGTTTACAGTTGAGGGTCGTGCCGAGTGCCAAGTGGGGCCAGAGAGCCGTGATGCCTGGCACTGCTGACCACACCAACAATGTGGAGATAAATAAACCAAAAACATTTAGAAGGGGACATGATCTCAGATGGAAAGCATGACAAAACAGTGAGCCCAAGATGACTGAATGGCACCCCTCCTTTAAAAGTATAACCCCAAGTTGTCACTCATCTGAGCATCTGAACCCCTGAAAACTACAAGCTTATGCCAATTATTTTGTTATCCTACCATAGCTCATCTATCCAGGCCCCAAAGATCTTAAGAATATGGTCTTCTCACCTAAACTACTAGGACTTTAAACAAATTGATGGTGCTGATATCTGCTGTTCATGGTGCCCACCCCGACCCTCACTATTATTAGTTACTTGAATTTCTGCAGATAAATATCTACTAAACTCTAGCTCCTATGATTTCTCCTTGGGGGTCGCTCTTATACAACTTTAGAACCATGAAATGTTACCAGCTTTTTCTGACACCCTCTGTTTTTTTTTCAAATCTACAAAGCAAAAACAAAGAGGAAAACCAGAAAGTCAGCAATCTGTCTCCTTTATTTCTTTACGTCTAAGAATAACTCTTTCTTTGGTAACATGGGGTATTAGCAGCTCCTATTATTGGTTCAAAAGCCATTCAGCAAGATTCTGAGGTTTCCCTGAAGATGGAGTATAGCCAAGGTGCTGTCTCATGAGCGACATGAACAGGTGCAACTTAACCCCAAACTAGACTGACTTAGATGTATAATACTTAATTTTCTGTTGACTTTACCTAAATTTAAGGATTTGGCCCTAGAAGGTAAGGTCATTTGACATGAAAGACTAGTGAGTGGTCATTATCCCTAACATAAGAGACATCATCTTCATCTTCTTAATCAACATGAATATACACAGATTACTTATTCATGTCATCAATTGCATAAATTATTATTTTTTATTAAATCATAAACACATAGATCATGTACACCTTAATGCATTTATGGGGTACAATGTGCTGATTTCATATAGAACTAGGAATGCTTACATCACTCTGGTTAATATATACCTCATCTCATTTACTTAGTTATTGTGTTAAGACATTTATACTCTATACTAATAGATCCAGCATGTACCCTTGCATTAGGCACCATAGGTGTGATTCCACCTTTCACCCTCCCTCAATCTGACCTCCGCCTTCACACCCCCCCCTTCTTCATCTTGTGCTATGCTTGTGATCTATTCTTCATATGAAAGTGTGGGTAATTGGTTTTGTAATAGTACCGAGTACATTGGATATTTTTTCTTCCTTTCTTGAGATACCTTACTAAGTAGGATATGTTCCAGCTCTATCCACGGAAACATAAAAGAGGTAAAGTCTCCATCTTTTTTAAGGCTGCATAATGTTCCATGGTATACATATGCCACAATTTATTAATCCATTCATAGGTTGATGGGTACTTGGGCTTCTTCCATGACTTAGCTATTATGAATTGAGCTGCAATGAACAATCTGGTGCAAATATCTTTGTTATAAAGTGAATTTTGGTCTTTTGGATATACACCTAGTAGAGGAATTGCAGGATCAAACTGCAGGGCTACTTTTAGATCCATGAGTATTCTCCATACTTTCTTTCCAAAAGGGACGTATTAGCTTGCACTCCCACCAGCAGTGCAGAAATGTTCCCTTTTCTCCACATCCACGCCAACATCTGTAGTTGTGGGATTTTGTTATGTGAGCCACTCTTACTGGAGTTAGATGATATCTCAAAGTGGTTTTGATGTGCATTTCTTTGATGATTAAGAATGATGAGCATTTTTTCATTGTCTGTAGGCCATGCACCTATCTTCTTCAGAGAAGTTTCTGTTCAAGTCCCTTGCCCACAATGAAGTGGGATACTTGTTCTTTTCTTATTAATAAGTTTGAGTTCTCTGTGGATTCTGGTTATCAAACCTTTGTTAGAAGTACAACCTGCAAATATCCTCTTTCATTCTGTGGGCTG
>CAUYQV010139567.1:0-19714 GCA_963574575.1 Galagoides demidoff | reverse complement strand
TTTGAGCTGTTCCCTTGATCTCTGCCCCAGCCAAATACAAATCTCCACAATGAGTATTTGCTTTTCTGTTTACTGGGCAGGAAATGGCCTAGTTAATATAACTTTCCAGGCCTTGCCACAACATCTTCTGTGTCCATTATTTCTCAGAGTATTTACAGACCCAACAGGGATGTTAGTAAGCTGTAGCCCCCAAAGACCAGAGCTCTAGGAAAAGCAGGAAACTTGCTCAGATAAGAAATTTAGCAGTGAATGGTTCAAAGGTAAACTAGGGGACTTTCCTTTATTCCAACTCACTCAGCCTACTTTATAATTTCTCCCTTTTTCTGGGGGTGTTTTCCCTTGCCAAGAATGGGGTCTTCAGTGCCCATTCTACCTGCACTTATGATAAAAGGATTTTTCTTCTGAGTAGATGCCCAGTAATGGGATTGTATGATAAATTGGAAGGTCTAGTTTGAGTTCTTTGCAGAGTCTCTATACTTCCTTCCAAAAGGGTTGTATTAGTTTGCAGTCCCACCAGCAGTGTAAAAGTGTTCCCTTCTCTCCACATCCACATCAGCATCTACAGCGTTGAGACTTTGTGATGTGGGCCAAGTATTACTTGATATCTCAAGATCCTCTACATTGAAACTAAAAAAAAGAGGCAAAGCACTTAAATATGACCCTAGAAAAAATGGTATTACTAGACATATATAGAACACACCGTCCCAAAGCTAAGGGATATACATTTTCCTCATAAGCCCATGGTACATACTCCAAAATTGACCACATCTTAGGATGCAAATTACACATCAGCAAAATTAAAAGAATAGAAATTACACCTTGTACCTTCTCAGACCACAAGGCAATAAAGGTAGAACTCAACTGCAACAAAAACGTTCATCCCTACACAAAGACTTGGAAATTAAACAACCTTATGCTGAATGATAGTTGAGTTCAGGAGGAGATAAAAGAGTAAATCATTAAATTCCTTAAACATAACAATGAAGACACAAGTTACCAAAACCTGTGGGATGCAGCAAAAGCAGTCTTTAGGGAAATTTATAATATTAGATGCCTACATTAGAAAAACAGAAAGAGAATGCATCAACAAACCCATGAACCATTTTATGAAATTGGAGAAGAAGAACACTCTGATCTCAAACCAAGCAGAAGAAAAGAAATAACTGAAATTAATACAGAGATGAATGAAATCAAAAACAAAAGAATCATTCAGAAAATTAATAAAACAAAAAGTTGGTTTTTCAAAAAAATAAAATTGATAAACCTTTGGTGAGAGTAACTAGAAGTAGAAAAGTAAAGTCTTTAGTAATGTCAATCAGAAATAATAAGGAGAAATAACAACAGATGCCATAGAGATACAAGAGATCATCTCTGAATACTACAAGAAACTCAAATCCCAGATTTGACAATGTAGAGGAAATGGATCAATACCTGGAATCACATCCCCTCCCCAGACTTAAGAGGAAGTAGATCTCTTGAACAGACCAATTTCAAGAACTGAGATTAAAGAAACAATAAAAAATCTCCCAACAAAAAAAGCCCTGGTCCAGATGTCTTCACAGAATTCTATCAAACCTTCAAAGATGAGCTTATACCCATACTGCAGAAATTATTCCAGAAAATTGAGAAGGAAGCATGTGACTTTTAATGAATGCAGTATTTTATGAAAACTTTAAACTGTTAACTTTGAAATTAGAGCTGGGGTAGAGGCACAGTATGGAGACTATTTTTCATAGATTTTTCTCTCTGTAACTATTGCCCAGTTTTCTCTCTTTCACTACATAAACATAACTCTCCATCATGAAGCAAGTTCTATCATGATTTCAAAATTTTTTAAAATTCAGTTCCTGTGGGTTTATTTAAAAGTCTACATCAAGAGCATAGTTACTATCTGGACTTGCACTTCATGCTAGGACACAGCAGGCACAAGTCCACATCATCTTTGCCCTGGGAAAGCCTAGTCTACAGACACTTCAGTGTTAATACTAATTGTCAGCTGGGTCACACTAGCTGTTTATGACTAACTCCCATCTGATTAACTAATGGCCTAATTTGTTAGTCAGTGTCCATGCCTTAAAAGGTGCTTAAATATTTTGAATATCTCCTTGACTGTAATGTTATAGCAAATGTTCAGGTTAAATTTTTAAAGCCTGGCTCGGTGCCTGTGGCTCAAGTGGCTAAGGCGCCAGCCACGTACACCCAAGGTGGCGGGTTTGAATCCAGCCCAGGCCCGCCAAACAACAATGACGGCTGCAACCAAAAAATAACCAGGTGTTGTGGCAGGCACCTGTGGTCCCAGCTACTTGGGAGGCAGAGGCAGGAGACTCGCTTGAACCCAGGAGTTGGAGGTTGCAGTGAGCTCAGATGCCACGGCACTCTACCCAGGGGGACAGCTTGAGGCTCCTGTCTCAAAAAAAAAAAAAAAATTTAAGGCCTGTTACTTCAATGATATGTCTGTGTATGTATATTTGTTTTTACTTTTAATAATAGAAAGTTCTGACTATCACAAAACAGATTTTACAAATCTAAAATAAACAAAATAAGGCAATTTAAAGCTAAATGACCATTATTCTCAGAGGTCCACATAGTCTTCTCTTCATGCCACGTAGCAGACCAGCCTGATTTGAGCAATATCATTTTATAAGAAGCAGGGACCACAAGTAACAAAGGACAGCATTAACCCCAGTCTCACTTCAGAGAACTTGCACTCATCTAACCTCTCTGAGTTGAAATCGCCCAAGCTCTAAATAAAATCCAATAGTATGGCTCTATCTTATTAAAAAAGCTGTTGTGAGAAGTAAATATAAACAAAGGATTTATTTATCGTTTTGTTTCAATTAGTTTTTAAAACCTACCACGACAGTCCTTTCTTACTATTCGGAGCCCTGGTACTTAAAGCAGTGTTCTTCAGTCCACCTGGATTACACTGCAGGGGAAACAGCAGAATTCTTAAGAACTTGGAACTGATGACTTTCTGTGGCCTCCGTTTTCTCCCATTGAGCTGAACTTTTGGGTCATCTTCTGTTACGTTCAAGGACCTAGTGTCATTGTCCCTGCCTCCAGGTAGCCCCTGGTTGCTTTCAGATATTCTTTCCACAGAATATGACATGAAATGACTGGTGACATGGTGCGTTTTGCTTCATGTGACAAAGCACCTACTCTGCTGGTTTACTTTTTTTCTTTTAATTGTCACAAATGCTACACATTTGAAGTAAATACAACTATTTTAAATTGCACTATTTAAAACTACACTTTATAGCCACCCTGTATAAGGTGGGTTATGGTTACATTCTTAGAAATTTATTTTACATTTAATTTTAAAAAAAAAAGGAATTGTCTGAGAAGTTTGAAATTTGTGCATGCCAGAGGGTAGAAACACAAAGGCCTAATAAATCCCTACAACCAAGTAGTTGTGACTGAGTGTAAAACAAGTTGGGGACAAAGATAGCATGCTCTTTTGGAGTGGTCCCACAATTCTCTCTGGGAATGGTCTGTTTTTGCTCTCGACTTCTCTTTCTCTTTGAGCATTTGGGACTGTTTAAAAGGCATAAATGTATTTATGATCAATGTATATATGACTTAATAAAAAAAAGATAGCATGTTGTGTGAAAAGCAACCACTTTCTCTATCTTTCAACCTAATTTACTATTCCCAAGCTCATGAAAATCAGCACTTATCCAAAATTAATCAAGATAAATCAATCTCAGTTTTCATCCTAAAATTAACAATCATATTTGTTGATTTTTAAATTGTGTCTTTGTGTGAAGTTTGTTTTGCTAACACGTGAAATGGCCTGTGTAGCTACCTGGAAAATTTTGCTCTGTAGCCATTCCCCCCCTTAACCAAAATGTGATTTAAAAGTGTTCTATTTTATGAAAATCCAGACATTTAAACCTATTTTTCTAATTTAGAGCTTGTCAAACGCATAAAGAATTTAAAGCATACTTGATCGTATTAAGAAGAGAGATTAATACCTGGCCACCTGGTGATGCTATCCAAGAAAGGGGAAGAATTGATGCCAGGACTGTGGATCAGTTGACTTCGGGGGGGTTGAGTGTAAGGACTGCAGACACTACAGACATAGATAGCTAGATAGCTAAGAAAGGCAGAATTAAACAGTAGTAAGCATAATCTTTAAGGTTATTGCTGCCTAAGAAAACAAGTCTGCCAGTAGATGATAAACCATACATATATAGAAATTAGGGGGTGGGGGGCAATCCAGACTGTTTTAAAAAATATGCTGGTTTAGCTACTATTACCCCTAATGGCCGTATCATCAAACCACATAAACCTAAAATCGTCATCTGGTAAAATCGCTCAGTTTTCACTTACAAAACAAGTGGGAGAGTTGATGGACACTCTAGAAACCCACAAGTGGTGTGGGAGGATTAAGCTGAGGGACACACATTTATGTTATGTGTCTTGCTTTTGGCAATTTGAATTCTAAATAAAAATAATTTAAATATGGATTTGGAAAGTTCATAACTACCTTCGTATTAGGTGAAGGTCTGAATGTGACAACTGAGCTGAGAGAATGGCAACATCACAGCCAGAGAGCAGGCGTCTGGAGCGGCAAGCGCAACACACACCTTCCTCTTCCAGGTCATGAAACCTTTACAGAGTAAGCCCATGCGGAAGGCGTCAGTGTTGCTGAACACAAAAGCATGATACAAGGACACCGCACTTTGCTTATGAGTTTAACTCAATTTACAAGCCTGTTCCCAGAAGAGTCATAAACAATCAAATAGCAACAGATTTACTGAGACACAAAAAAGAGGACAAAAATCGTTTATATCCCTTAACCTTAGTACAGAATTTCAGATTACACATCTGTAAAAAACAGTAAGTTTAATAAGAATATTGTGCTTAAACTTTTCATAACTCTTTAATAGGTATATATAAAAACAAGCCTTAAATGTATTATTGTATTTTTTATTCCATCTAGGAATGTGGTTTGTTATCTATTAAAAGGTCTCTAATTCAGATTTTAAGCATTGTATTTTTGCTTTTTGAAAGGTCCATAGCATCACTGAATGGAAAAGTCGATTATAATCTCTTTAAACCATTTTGTACTCCTTAACTGTTAGGAAAATGTCAAATAAGTTAATGTAAACATTGTGATCACATTTCAGCATCCTTCCTTATCAAGGTATAAAATACTTCACAGAGAAAGGTGTTTGGGCAAAGGATATTTTTAATAAAAGAGAAGCGGACATTCAAAAGGATTAACAAAAAAGCCTGAAAAGTATTATATATACACACTCATTATAAAATTTTGCAATAAAATTAGGCTATTTTCATTCAGTAAATACTAAGTTAGAGCAATAAAATTTTCTCACACTTTTTCTAAAATACATTTGATTATTGTAAGAATTCGTATCTGATTAACAGCTTATATGTATTTGTTTACAGCTACACAGTCATATTCAGTGGAAAATGGCAAATAAACATGAACAACAAAGAGCTAGGGTGGCCCCTGTGGTTCATTGGGTAGGGCACTGGCCCCGTATACTGAGGGTGGCAGGTTCAAACCCAGGCCTGGCCAAACTGCAACAACAACAAAAAATAGAGCTACATTTTTCCTTCTGTTTATTTATTTATTTATTTATATTCTGGTGCACAGTCAAAAGTCCTATGTCTAAAAGTTATCGTAGCTGTAGCACAGTTTCCTAGAGCTACCATAACAAAATACAAATCTGGGTGATTTAAACAACAGAAATTCATTGTCTCACAAGTCTGAAACTCTTGGTCCAAAATTAAAGTGTCTTTAGGGTCCACAGCTTCTGAAAGCCTTGAGGGAAGGAAATGTCCTGGCATCTACTGGTGACGTGTAGAGGACCATCTTCACATTTACATGATATTTTTCTCCCGACATAGGAGTCTATCCCCAGGTTTCTAAGGATACCAATCTTATTGTAGTAGAGTCCACCCTAATTATCTCATTTTAATTTGGCCCAATCTCCAAGTAAGGTCACAGTCTGAGGTTCTGGGAGATAAGAATTCAACATATAAAGGAGGACAAAATTCAACCCATTCAAGCATAAGGCTCAATAGTCACGAGTGTAAATATTGGAACAATGCGCTTAAGAGGCAGGCACACTGGGTTTTCACTAACATAAGGCAATCATACCACCTGTTCCCCTGGTTTCCCAAAATTTGTGCATTGCTGTTATTAAGTGGTATACGATGTCTGTAATCCAAAATGGAAGATAATTTAAATCCATACTTCATACACAACTCATTTAAGAATTCTAAATCTACTCTTGAATCAACTTAAGCATTGAAGGTCCACCTTGAATCCTAAATACCAAATTAATACCCTGAAGTTTAGTATTGTCACCTCCTGCAGGGTATTGGCCACACACTTATATTTAAATGTTGTCCTCAGAGTTTATTAAGATGAATAACGGAAACAGGAGTTTAAGTTTTTATTCTATATTTACTGTAAAACTACTATGGTCCATTGTTTCCAAGTTTGGGAATTAGGAAAAGAATTGTCTTTCTCAACAGTTGTTTCCCCCACTCTGATTAAGAAAATTATATAAATAAAAATACGTTTTTTTACCTTGGTGACCTGCGATCACACATATGATTTCAGAGCAATTATGTTGAGTTTTATATTGAATATATTTGTTTTTTCACCTTAAATGTATTATTGTAATTTTTTCTGTGTGTGTGTGTGTGTGTATGTATACCTCCTGTTCAGCAGGTTTCTCTCTAAAGCTTTCTGGAAATACATGAGGAAAGTGAGTTAGCAGCTTGAAATTTATTATCTTAAGGTAAAACCAACCACATTGTTCTTTAGATATGTTCTCTATTAATCCCTGCCCACACATATGAAGACATGATTACTCTTAATAACTAAGGATAATTAAGCCAATTCTATCTGTTCATAGGAATGGTTCTTAGAGTCTAGGAACATCTGTTGGCTGGTAGACAAGCACTAAATGGTTTAAACAAATATCCCACAATGAAATAGTCTGTGACTCTTAATAGGCCCTTTAATAGGCACAGTTAAAAACCGTGTGTTGTCTTAAGGGTATATGATTTATTAAGAGCTCAGTTAACATTAAGTCCACGAAAGACATTAAATCCACAAAAGGTGTTTTCAATAACTAATGAGCTGAGGTTTTACTTCCTAGGTGTCTGGACTCTCCATGAATTTGAAAATTACCCAGAGCTCTAAAAGGATTTTATATAAAATGTGCAAACAAGTTCAGAGACAGAAAATTTAAATACTTTTTCTTTCACATATTTTACAAGTTACTATCATTTGCTTTTATCTGTGGTAGCACAAGAAGTTGATGAACATTTAAAACTGAGTGACATCCTATTCTAGTGCATTTATAAGTTGGGTAACAATTGATTAATTTTTATGACTCTCAAAAAACCCCAGATCAAATAATTATACATTCACATCAAGGGTTTGTTGTTGTTGTTGTTGGTAAATGAGTGAATACTCCTTCTCGTCAATTGTGTAACACTTAGACATATTAAACCACCAGGTGAGGAACAACCAAGTGCTTATCTCACCACTTATATGTAGCAAGATGTTTGATGCATGGAATATTTTAATTTTTGTTAGATAAGCCGATAAGATTAATGAGGGTGAAATTTTAACTATTAGGGTTTAGACCAACTGCCACTTTCTATCTTGTCTAAAAGAGTTTTATTTAACAAAGGTTGTTAAATTCAGGGTTTTTCCTCATCTGACAGTTCCTCATATCACAAGAAAGCCTATAACCCAATCACTCCTCTTACTAGTTGACCTTAATACCATTCTACCCTTTGGGCTCAGTACTGCCTGTCTCTTCCTCCTATTCACCCTCTTGGGGACAGCCTCTGATTCCTTAATCCAGATGGGACAAATGAAGCAGATGAGTGTGGGCAGGGATAAGTTGACCATTTTTGACCAAAACATACTCATAAATTCTGTGTGGATTCTACAGCGTTCTTTTCTATAAATAGATGCAACTCATACCCTAACTCTCAGCAGAAAATCTGAAACTCTAAATTAGGGTGTGAAACTTTCCACATGTCAAGTTATAGGGTCACATATTTTCCCAGCCATTCATGAAAAGGAGACTTTATAATAATAGTTTCTTCTAAAATGAAACATGTTGGTGTACTTTAGATCCTTCTAGACCAAATAGTTCTATGCCAAAATAAAATGGAAAAAGTAAACAAGATCTCTGAACTAAATATTTGAGATTTTTTAAAGTTAAAACACAATGTTCTTCAAAGTGTTGACTTATCAGAATTGGAGGAGCTTGGTGGATTTCTGAATGGTAGGTCCACACCTCATACCACACATGTAATAGTGTTGTTATGTTCATATATATTTTCATATATTTACCATAAGTAATGTATCTGTATCAATTTACATGTAAACCCTTTAAAAGAATGAATAACTAAGGAATCAAAAAGATAAAATTACCTTAAAAATTAAGTAATTTTTAAGCATATTTTAGTATGTAGGGGGCTCTGTACTAGAGATACTTCTCAAAACAAATAGCTGGATAATAATTCAATATTACTTGAAAGTAAGGTTTTGAGCTGTTTGCAAAACTCCATCTTCGTTGTATCTAAAGTTTGCTATTAAAGCCTCTCTTTTCTCCCCTCATACCCTAGAAGAAACCGGTAACTAATGTATTTAGAAAATAAACAATCCCAAAATTGTTCAAGTATTAAAAACCAGAGAACATTGTCAGAGCTGTAAAAACTCAATTTCATAATCCTATAACATATACTATGCATCTACATGGTGATGAGACCATCTGCAACTCCTCGTGCTGAAAAGAAACTGTTTTACATGACAGATTTAGGGTTTTTTTTAAGTACTTTAATCTTATTTTATCTACTTCGAATGTCAGTTCTACTCTCCAAAGAAATGTAGCAGTCACTATGCGTAGCGCTTGCTCTAAAAGCTGCTAAAACCCATTTTACATGGATGTTGGATATTCTCCAGACAACTTAACTCTGATGTTAGGATGTACAGAAAATGCAGAATTGCATTGTTAATAAATATTTTTGTTATGAAAGTCCAAGTCTTCAATTGCTTCAAGTAACAGAAAATTTTAGATTAATGATATACTGAGGTTATTAGCAGTCAAATTTTCATTTGCCACATAGCCTAAATATATAAAGTTTTAAATTTATCATCTGTATGAAATAATGGCATCATAGGTCCTAAAATCTGCAAATTCTAATTTTTCTCACAGCTTTTTGTAAACTGAAAATGAGGCAAAAGGGTCATATGGTCATGGGAATGCATTCTCTCATCTGTAGATTAAAAAGCAATAAGATAATGATGAAACATAGTTAAATACACAGATAATTAAAACTATAAAACTACTATGGTCTAAAAAAAAATTATTCATTTCCAGTGAAGCTAAACACTAGTGATTCCACTAGGAGCGAGCACACTTTCACGCAAGACCACTTGCTATATCTGTATAGTTTGTGCCCAGCCAAGAAAGTTAAATGATGATCAAGATCTTCCTTGCTTTCCTCACCAAGGATTGTTCTTCAGCTTAGATTCTACAAACCCAAAGTAAGAATCTTTTTTCTTATTTTCCAGTGTACATAGAATATCTTTTCTATGTTACTGTAGGTAGTGGTGGGGGAACCCCATCTTTAGAAAAGGTTGTTTTTAGTTTAACCAATTCAAAAGTTTCCATGAAGGCTAAGAATTTCATAAACTATCAATCTGAGAAGTTTTCTATTTAAACTATAAAAGATGGTAATGTTGATGTGCATTGAAAACACCTTGAGAATTAGCTGAAATGAAATAAGAATGGATAGAGGGACAAATGTATCTATGCTCAAACTGGGAAACATCTCACAATTCCTACAAGATACATCAAAAAATGTGAAAAAGACGTAATTTGTTCCAAATTTAAGGAGGATCTTGGTGATCTGGTATGGTATCATGGGAAGTAAATGAGGAAGTTCTCAAATACCCCATTAGTGTTCCTCACCATTTAATCACAAGCATTGGAGATTGGGGGGAGAAGGGAAGACAAGAGATCTCTAACCTGGAGCACATTTCCAGATCACTTGCTGGGCAGGACTGGGAGAGACAGCAGGAGCCTACATGCTACCATCACACATTGCCGTTCCTTTTTTTCTGATAGTTCACCCTACTATTAACGCCTTAACTGACAGGTTAATTAGATGTAAAGTTCAGGATGGGTCGTGTGAGAGGTGGAGCAGAATATCCCCAAAGCCAGTTCTCTGGTTTCAGAACAAAGATAACTTTGAGGAGAAACTAAGCTGATCTATGAAACAAAACTTATTTTTTTCTAACCTGAGATCCCCCCTCCCCCCGCCAAGGTGCTAGCTCACCAAGAAGCAAGGTGACAAAAGCAGAATTGAAGTATTACAGCTTGGAGCATGAAAGTCTTAACTACATTAGAGGCAGATTCTACCTGTCCACGATGGCACACTAATACTGTTGGCTGCTGAAGAAATTATCAACTGTCAACATCCACCCCTCAGTCTCTAAAAGGGAATATTTATACAGTACACAATAAACAAATAATAAGGTCAAAGAAATGACAGCCACATTATTCTGGAACAAATAGTAGGGTCAGAAACATCCATTCACTCTAAGATGGACAGACAGAAAAGTAGTATCACCTACAACTTTGACAAAAAGAACATAAGTATAAAAATGGAAAAAGCAGTGAGCGGCATGAAGGTGACAATTTGAGGAAATTACTGTATTTTATCATGAAATATTAAACAGCATACATCTATGCTTTCATAAAATGTTAAAAAAAATCCATAACTCTATGAAACACGCTAAAATGCCTTAATAATATAAAGATGATATTTTAGAAATCAAATAGGCACAACCAAATAAAAAGCTATAAAGGAAAATAATACCAATGACCAACTTCTAACTTACTTCAAACCATTAATATACAGAATAATGATATGAAAAAGTAACTTCAGAAAAATTTATACAAGCTGAGGAAACAAAGGTAAAAATGATTAGAGATTCATCTGAGGAGGAATATTAGGGATTCAAAATGTGAAGAACTGGAATTCTTCAAAAAGTGACTGGAATAAACACAATAGAAAAAATTTAAAAGTCCTCATTGATACAACAGAGAGCTTCCACATACAGGTGACATGTTCTCTGTCACACAAATCTGCACTGCAATGACATCATAATAACGAAAAGTTGTATTACTCTACAAGAAGAACTTGAGCGTGAACACCAAATCAGATTCCATAAGGCTTCTGGGAGATGGTAAGTGATAGTGAATAGAGATTGGGCACCACATAAACCTGGGAGGCAGGGTCCTGTTTGGGGTATCCCAGGACCGCCCACACTCTTAGAGATTCGGTAGAAGGAATCAAATCGCAGGACTCAGCAGACAGTTGGGCTCATAGGAAAGATTTATTATAGCAATAGGATGGAGGTCAGCAAGGAAAGGAAAAAAAAAAACAAACAGGTGCTTCTGGCGGAATCAACACGCAGCTTCCTACTCTCTCTCCCTCTCCTGTCACATCGAGCAAACATTCCTTTCATCAGAGAAAATGCAGCCACACATGTGTGTGCCATTTCTGCCCAGGGAAGGCCATCGGAGACTAATAGTTAAGAATTTTTACTGGGGGCCAGTCACGTAAGTGCCCTTTGGCTAAGCAACTGCAAAAATTCCAGACTCGCAGAGGAGAGCAAGTATTCACCAGAAATGACAGTGTGTGCGGAGGCTGAAGCACAGCAAAACCACCTTATCAGTGAGTGACAAAGCACACATTTTGAAAGCCAAGTTCTCAGATGACAGCCAAGGGCCCACCTTGCCACAGGCCCTCCTAAAGACGTGACCTCAAGCCTGCCACATGAACCCTTCTGCACAGCCCCATTCCCTACCTTTACACAATGACTCCTTCCTCCTCCATACTTTGCCAGACAAAAAGAGGTCCATTCCCTGGAGAAATGGAACTTGGATGTCTTAACCTGGGGACCCATGCATCATGGAACACAGAAATGAAGCAAAGAACTAATAGCAAGGAGCGTGAACAGAAGTCGGTCTAGGGAGCTATGTCCCTCCCTGTGTCTCAGGTCCCTCCCCTGTCCAGACAGTTGGAAGATTCTACTTTGAGGCTTAGAGCCTATGGCTCAAGTGGCTAAGGCACCAGCCACATACACCTAAGGTGGCAGGTTTGAATCCAGCCCGGGCCCACCAAACAACAATGACAGCTGCAACCAAAAAATAGCCAGGCGCTGTGGTGGGTGCCTGTAGTCCCAGCTACTTGGGAGGCGGAGGCAGGAGACTCTCTTGAGCCCAGGAGTTGGAGTTTGCTGTGAGCTATGATGCCACAGCACTCTACCCAGCTTGAGGCTCTGTCTCAAAAAGAAAAAAAGAGAAAAAGATTCTATTTTGAAGAAGCTAAATATCTCCCAAGAAAACATTACCTGGTATTTCATGTGAGGATTATCTAATGAAAATATTTATTAATGTATTGGATTTCTCCAAATCAAGTAACTAAATTATTTTAGGAGGTACCTTAGATGATTTTCTAAGTATTTCTTTTCTATCACTGGGGTCTTCTTCTAGCAACATGTTTTGTATGGAAGTGTTTCAGTGTGATCCTGTCCTGTGGTCCAATGTGATTTAGAGTTTGCTCTCAATGCCAGTCGAATCCCTTTTCTAGGACTTTTTAATTCAGCTGTAAGGAAAGCTTAAAGTCGTGCTCTTCCTAGTGTCTCAAAAATGATGAAATGTAAAATATGGAAATCATTGGCAATCACATGTGCTGCCATGTGGATAAACCTGTTGTAATGAAAGAAAATAATGTTTGACAGTGGAAAGGAATGGTAGTCCCTGAGTACATGGTATGAATATGCCTAATGCCCAGTTACATGCTTGCCCTTCCCGTGGTTTGGTGGTCAACATTTTCCTGAATTCTGTAAGCCACCTATTTTGCCTAATTCTTATGCTATTGCACTGGCTTTCTGTCACTTACAAATAAACCTAAACCTATTACACAAATCACTTCTCTCAGGTAAAATTTAGTTCTGTTTTTATTCATTTCCTCTTAAGTGGCATCTTCTCAGTATTCTCTAGGACTTAATGACCTCACTTGTCAAATAAAAATACTGGATATTTGTTTGCAATCCTGGCTGGGTTTTGGAGTCATCTGGAGGGTTCTTTTTAAATACCAGACCCCACTCTCCATACTTTCTTTTTCTCCTTCAAGTATGAGTGTCTACCATTCTAAGATTCTGCTTGAAGAGTTATTCATTATGTTAGGCTAACCCAAGAGATAATATGGTGGTGAAAAATTTAAGAAAAACTGAATTGAAATTATGTGATAGAACATAATACATGTAATGTATGTGACCTAATTTACCCATCTTCTGGAATATGCTGGTCAATTAAAAGTCAGGTCTGTTGTTATTATCACAGTTTGTCATGAAGAGAAGAAAACAAAAGTCTCTAGGCAAAGAAAAAAGGTAAATAAGATGCAAATAATACCAGCACAGAAAGGAAACTTCTGTAGTATTTAAAGGGACTCTTGCCATAGAAAGGCAAGAAGTTTTTAAAGAAAATAGTAATAAGTCCAGTCATCTACAAAGAATTCAAGAATTGTTTTCAAATGTCTATTTTGTCTCAGAAAACAGCTATAAAACAAAGATGAAAAGCTCTTCCAGCAGGGCCTTCCAGACCTCCAGCCTCGTATCAGGACCCTGCGAAGTTCAACACCCCCGGAGGTCACAGCCTTCTTTCCTCCCTACCACGGAAAGGAATGGAAGAAATGTGTCCATTTCTCATTTTCATCCCAGTTTTAATCATCATCTAAAACTTTTATCTGCTAATAGTTTTGTTCATGATTTTTTAGTAATTGAACTAATTAAATATTAGTAGAGCATCTACCCTAGGCAAAACACGATCACAACTTCCAAAGAAAAGGGAAAAAATACAAATTCTTCATTACTCTGAATTTCTATACATGAAAACTATGCGTGTGTGTGTGTGTGTGTGTGTGTGTGTGTCAGTAGAGCTATAAAGATAATAAAACAAAATCAAGGGCAAAAGTCCAGATTTTAGGTCCAGGCTATTCACTTAACCGCTTTGTGACTGTAACAGGTTATTTAGTCTCAACTTCCTTATTTTCAAAATGGAGATAATGAGAACGAGACCCATTGCAAAAAGCGGATGGAAGAATTAACCAGGTTCACACATACAGTATGAATATCGTAATACCAAGAATAGGGTGATTGCTAAGCCAAGGAATTGACTTAGGCAATGCTCTTTAGATGACAAGTTCCCAAATAATCTTTAAAAATACTCCACTAGTTTAAATTAGATTATCTCACAGAATGTTTTTTAAAGGAAAGTATATTTGGACATTAAGAAGCACAGAAACCAAAGAACAGTCTCTGGTCACAGAGCCACAACACCTACAAACACACACTTTGGAACCTGCAAGAAAAATGCTGAGCTGCTCATCGAGTTCCAGGTTCAACAGGATTTGTTCTGCACAACGTTTGCAAATATTGAGCCAAATTAGTCAGCCTCCACCCTGCGTCCCTGGACACTGCATCCTCTGGGGGTGTCCTTCATCTCTGACAGTGACAAGACACCTCAAGATTTAACACCTCAGACTTCCAAGAACTTCCAAGGATCTTCAAACTCACATTGGCAACAGCTAAGAAAAGTACTTTCCACCCAGAGATGATCAAGAATATGAAGGAAAATGCAATGGGATGTGAGATAGGAGTGAGGCTCTTCCACCAACGTAAGGTCAACGCAAATGGGGTTTAGAATCTCAGCAGCAGTCTGTGGGGGCAGTGCTCTGGGTAGTTCTAAGACTGAATTATAGCCCTTAAAAACTCTTACCTACTTCACATTTTCACATAGCAAGTTTGGGAACAATTCGATTTTTGAATAAAACGTCCTCTTTTTCATGGGCCCTGGAAACTCTTTCCATGATGCTGACATCCAGCCTCAGCTTCGACTGGGCATTGATTTCAACACCGAAAGGTTCAGCATCTGATCCAAATGTGCATTTCTTAAATTGTTCACTGTGTAAAAGCTGTTCCTTGTTCAGTTAAGAAATACTCTTTACTACAAAAGCAAGAAAAGAGTGAATTAAATATATATACTCAATCTTTAAAAATTCACATTTTTCCAAAGAATTGTACCATAGCACTCATTTTAGAGCATTGCATATTTTTAAATTAGTTTTTCTTTAGACAATTAAGAGAAACCACAGCATCATTACATTTTAAAGATTAGGTAAATTTTATAGACTTAATCGAACCTCATTTCTTATGTGAAGCAACAGCCAGCACGGGCAGCCGGCTGACTTGCCCAAGCAAGTTTATATCAGTCACGTACAAAATTTCCCTGTTTCATTTTCCTCAATAAACCCATTTTAAATAAACCAAATGAACGCTGTCACTATACAATATAGTATACAATATAGTAGTAGTTTTGTATTTTCACAAATACAAAAAATTAATTCTTTTTGCAGTTTTTCTTTTAAAAAATACTGCTACACCTTTTTGATAAAATATTAGTTATATATATAATTTCCCTGATAGATAGGTGACTTATCAAGTAATCCTGGTTACCCAGTTTAGTAACAAAGTTAAATTAAAAAATAAATAGCTGAATAAAATACTCACTGTTAAAAGTTTAAACTATAATAACAAAGTAACGCATAAAAGATTTATTTATTTATTCATTTACTTATTTACTTATTCATTTTTTGTCCAAAATAAGTCTACAAATGTTTGTGCAGCGTGCATCTGAAGTATACTTCAAGAGAGTCTGAATAACAAATCAAATAACATTTGCTTTTTTGTTTCAAAACTAATTGAGGAAATTCGTAACTATCACTTTTAACACCACTAACGAATGGTTTTGGGTGGTAAACACTACTCAATTTCCATTTTGGTAAAATATATCTGTATCCCAAACTTATAATAGTCTAATTTTCAACAAATTTCTTTTCAGAAAGACTTGTCAATTCTATGTTTTTCTATAAAATATCCACCACTCTAAATTTATTTCCTCCTTTTCCCACTACTTTATTTCTCAGAAAGAGGAAAAAAACCCAAAACTGATGTAATCCTTTTAACACTAACCTCAGCTATGTCTGCAAGGATACAGAGTGATGGGATTTTGTGCTGAGGTTTTTCTTTCTTCCTTTTGGAATGTGGGGCTTTAATTCATGCCTCGCTTTGTCCAGATTTAGACCAAAACACCTCTTCTCTGTTTTATGTGCCGTGTAGGACCCACGGAGTCTGGGAATGTGCAGAGAAGCCTTCCGCGTCTGGGAATGCATCAGGGAGCACATTATATCTATTTTTAAATCTCTGAAATTCTTGCAGTCACTGAAAGCTGGCAACTCTGCTTGAATTATCTCACTGTTGGACCTCACCTAACACTGGGTTCCCCTTTCCCTCGCGGTGTGACTTGGACGCCGCTCCTGTCATTTAAATGCTTCCTGCAGTACCGTCATAGACCACCACCACCTCCTCACTCATTCCCAACCACCGCCTACCGCGTGCTCTGAACAAATGATAACCTAGTGGCTGGAAGGGGCTGGAATCATTTTCTAAAGGGCAAACTACATTCCCTTCAGCAAAGTAATCGAACGGTGCCTTTGTGAGTTTGAACAGTCAAATAAGGTCCAAAAGCTAGCAGGGAAATAATGAAAAGGAGCAGACTCCAGAGGGGCCAGCAAACAGGAGAGTCACACCTCACACCTTGGGAAGACACTTGTACGAGGTCAGAGAGTCAAGTTCGCAAACTCATCCCAGAAAAGATGCTACCTACCTCACCGCTGAGCCTCACCACGGTCACCCGCAAAGTGCTCCCCTGGGCAGTGACGCTCTGACACCAGCACTTAAGTCTGCCCTTCAGAGTACTTTTCCAGGATGACCTCACAAACTTAATTGTCAGACCTTGTCTGATGACAGACGTGATGGCTATTCCAGAAAAAGAGTTTTGCTCTGAAGGGCCACCTAGGCACTGGCACGGTGCCCAGCTTCCCGAGGGGAGCACGTGGAAAGTGACCATCGTGATACTCAGCAGTGAGGTATGTAGCACTTTTTGTAGGATGAGTTTGCAAACTTAATCGTCAGACCTCACGGTTTCTAAATGTGTTATAGCTATACTGCCACCAGATGTGTTTGCAAAGATGCCCTGCATCTGGGATGCAGCTTCACACAGTGCGTGCGGACTGGTCACCTCCCACACAGAAGGCTCCACGTCCACAGACTTGCCCGCAGCAGGCACTGTGAGGGGCGGTGGGAAGACGGAGATGCCAGGCATGCTCCTTCCTTAAAGAACTTACAGTCAGACAGGGGTGACAGGCACTGGCAATACTAGGAGGACAGAGCTGTGCTAGGAATACAATCAGAATGAGCTGGGAGCACCAATCCAGGCTGAAGACAGAACGGGTATTTTCAAGAGGGAGATGCTTGGTAGATGACCATGGGTGAATGAAAAAAAAATGAAGTGGGAGCTAAGGGTTAGATGATCTTAGACACGGGAAACGAAGCTGATAAGGCTCTCAACAAAGCTCGGTACTCTAGGGAACCACAAATCGTTTGGTGTGCTGGAAGCACATGTGTCCTGGTGAGATGAGATGAGGCTGGGGAGATGATATCACGGAATAATATCATAAAGGGTTCTTTATTGCTGGTCTACAGAGTACAGATTTTATTTGCAGATAATAAGAAACCACTGAACCATTGAATGTTTCAATGGTTCATTGAATGGGACGGCAGAGATTTTTTAAAAATCTTCGGAAGCAGTGGGATGATGAGACAGAATTCTAAACTAAAGCAGTGGCTGCGGAAATGAGAAGGAAGAGGAATTGGGGAGAGAGCTAGAGCTTAACCATTAGAGAGAAACAGAGAGGTGGATGACGATCCTTACTTTGTTATATATCTGTCTTGATGCAGGGTCTTTGGGCAAAGAAGCAAGTTAGGATGAGAAATAAATTTGGGTTTGATGAAGGTAAGTTTAAGAAGCACAGCAGAAATGGGGAAAAGGTGACAGTAACTATATACCCACGCCAATAATAAGCCAGCTCAGAGAAGAGCTTTGCAGCAGACAGGTCTACTGTGAGCTCTTGAGCAAAGTTCACATGTCACAAAAATATTCAAAAGATAAACAAAGCATAGATAAGAGAGAGGATACGCCAGGGATGATTTTTCTCTGAGATTTGCAGTCAAGGACGTATTTGTTCAACCACATTTATTGGAGGCTGTAGGGGACAGACTCTCTGCCACAGTATGAGATTTTAAAGATGAGTAAAACTCAGGCTCTGCCCTCAAGGGCTCATGATCTGGGGGAGGTGGTTGTGTGGGAACAAACGCCAGAACGTGAGTAAATAGTAAAGGCCGAGAGAGAGGCTGCTTAGAGCACAGTTTGTCTTTCCCGATAGACAAAGTTTAAGATAGAGAATGTGATAGAAAGCCTCATTTAGGAGACGTGACATGTAAGAAAAGTCTCAAAGATCCTTAAATGTGGATAAGAAAAAGAAAAATCTGCTTAGGTACAGAATTGTAAAGCTCCACGTAGTGAGCGCCCTGCAGTGAACGACAGTGCCAGGTCCCAGACCAGAGCAAAAGGGCTGAAAGGCTGAAGAGGACGGAGCCTTGTTCCACACATTTGTTTACTGATTTGAGGTATTCATTTTTAAATAGTGATGAGCTGGATTAAGCCAGGATGTCTCAATATCAGCATTATTGACATTTTAGACCAGATAATTCTAGTTGGGGAGGGGCTATCCTATGTCATAGGAGATGCTCACTGCTATCCCTGGACTTGGCTCATTGGATCTGAGTAGCACCCATGCCCCTATTTGTGACCATTCCCGGTGTCTCCAGACATTGCTATTTATGCTCTGGTAAGGAGAACAAAACAAATGAGTTGAAAACTACTAGGTTGAGGTATTTGAACTTCTGATTTCCCAAATCACATGTAGGAAACAGTGAAACCTCTATAGGTTGACCACCCAGGGGACTGTAACAAAATGGTCATCACACAGAGGTGATCCACATAAGGACCAGGCCTACAGTACTGACATGTCCATGTGGTGCATGTCTGGTCTGTGGAAATCAGGTCAAATTAAGGAGGTGGTCAGTGTAGAGAGGTGTCAGCTGGGCAGGTTCCCCTGCCATTCAAAGGCCCGCATGCCTGTTTTATATCTAGACATCCTGGGACTTTTGCCTACATATCAGAATTACATTAATATTGAAATCAGGGATCACCAAAATCATAATTTTCTAATCTAAATTTGAACAAAATTTATCTTATATTTTGCTTCTCCCTTGATTATCACTACCTGATTAAATTCTATAATGTCTGTGTCTTATTCTCTTTTTTAATTCCATTATTTTATTTCTATTGTTTTTTCCTTTTTATTCCTATGACAAAGTTGACTTAGTATTACTACAGTACCTCACAGTGTTCAGAGTTCTTTCACAAAGAGATAGAATTAGGCATGTCCGGTCATCATGAGGGGGAAAAGTCTGGGTGTTTGTAGTTGACTAACTACAAACACCCAGAAAAAGGAAGGAAGGAAGGAAGGGAGGGAGGGAGGAAGGGAGGGAGAGGGAAGGGGGAAGGGAAGGAAAAGGAAGGGAAGGAGGGAAGAGAAGAGAAGAGAAGAGAATCATAAGGAAGAAGAAATATATTTACTATTCATTAAGTGAAAATGGATCACCATAAAG